>PVJL010020043.1:0-12760 GCA_004026885.1 Lyroderma lyra
TCATCCTCATTAGCTATCAGGGAAATGCAAATCAAAACCACAATGAGAGACCACCTCACACCTGTGAGAATGGCTGTTATCAACAAGACAAGGAATAACAAGTGCTGGAGAGGATGTGGAGAAAAAGGAACTCTGGTACACTGCTGGTGGGAGTGCAAACTGGTACAACCACTGTGGAAGGCAGTGTGGAGGGTCCTCAGAAGATTGGGAAAGGAGCTACCATTTGACCCAGCAATCCCCCTTATGGGGTTCTACCCCGAAGACTTATGTACCCCAATGTTCATCGCAGCACTGTTCACAGTGGCCAAAACATGGAAACAACCAAGGTGCCCTGCGACAGATGACTGGATAAAGAAGCTGTGGTACATATACACAATGGAATATTACTCAGCTGTAAGAAAAGATGAAATACTGCCATTTACAACAAAATGGATGGAACTGGAGATCATCATGCTTAGTGAAATAAGCCAGACAGGAAAAACAAAGAACTGTATGATTTCACTCATATGCGGAATATAAAACTTAAAGCAACAAAGAGAAAAGAAATGAACAAACAAACAAATAACCCATGGACACAATCAATAGTTTAATGTTTATTTGGGGACGAGTGGGTTAGGGAGGGGAGAAAGTGGAGGGGGTGGGAGAGGAGTGGGGGAAGCTAAATATAAGGTGATGGAAAGAGAAGTCACATTAGGTGGTGAACTGATTATACAACAAGCTGACAATGCACTGTAGAGTTGTGTCCCTGAAACCTATGTAATCCTTGCTAACAGATGTCACCCCAATAAGTCTAACAATAAAAATGAATTAAAAAAAAAAGAAATCATGGTCTTGGGATTTACAGTAGCAAGGTAGTTACCTTCCATATTAAGCAGAAAATTTATGCCTAAAGTTCTCAATCAGTTGCTGTAGAAAAGGAATTTACATTTCTGTATAGAATTATCCTTCCTACCCAAATCCACACTGTGCTAGGAGGCTGCACTGTGTAAGCTTTGGAGCTGTACTACACATATTCAAATCCTGGGTCTGACAATTCCTGTGTGGCTTCAGGCCAGTTATGTGACTTCTCTGAGCCCCAGTTTCCTACCTCATGGCATGTTAGTAAAGATTAAGTACATACAAGCTTAGAATAGAGCTGAGATGATTGTCACTGTTATTATTTTTATTGCTATTTGAAGGCCAAAATGATTAAAATAAACAAAGGAATCCAGCACCAGTGGTCTCTGAAACTTATTTTGAAATAAATTATTCTGTATGAAATCCAAGTTTTTGCTTGACTGTTTAGTTTTAAATAATCAAGTATATTCTATATACAAAAAAATGAGTAAAAATATCCACATTTGCTTTTTAATTTCTTTTTGATGGCTGACAGCTCCATCCAGCCTGGGAATGGCAGGATGGTAGATACCTGAACCAGGACAGCATCCCTCAGTAGTGGGTCTTGATTATTCCAGTCGGGCAGCGGCTTCCAATGTGTGCCTTTCACACTGCGCTAGGAGTTGTCAAGTTCAACCTGTGAGACATGTCAATCACCTTTACAGAAAATGGGAATGAATGAAACTGCCTTCAAATAGGAATATCTTTAAAAATGTTTAGTGTTTTAAGCAAAATTGGAAATGCATGCCAAACCTGGAGAAAAAAATTTACAAGAAAATGAATTCATAAACCTATTGATTAGTTAATTAACCCAATTTTACATTGATGGTCTGATTAGTAATTTTGTTTGTAAATTGCCTGAATGTGTTTTATTATCTTCTGATTGGTCTGGATGAAGTGTCTAGATCAATATTAAGTGGAACTTCAATACTCTCTCTGACTAGCAGTATAAAATATTGAAAAATCAGATTTTGAGGACTTTACCTGAAACTTGCTATTCTTATATAGTATATCCAATAGTATTTGTTATATTTTATTTTGAAAAATTTCATAAAGGAATAAAATCTGGAGTTTTTTTTCTTAGTTTATGAAGTAAATAATTTTTTTAAAGTTATGTATTAAAGTGAGAAATGAATGTTGCCTGGGTTTATTTCTGACTTATTGCTTTATTTATGTTCACTTGGAATCTAGTTTTAAAACATTTATATTTATCTGGCTAGTCATAAAATTATACAATTTTAGAAACAAGGGAAAAATGATCTATGCTAATATGTTCATCTGAAAGAGAAGATATTAGGTCCAGGAAAGAGATTTTCTTGACTAAGGAAATAATTTGTAAGCTTTCAATATCTGATGTCATTTGTGGAGGATCTCTAGGGGATACTGTTTTGATGCAATTAATTGACCCCCAAGGAAATTTTAAATATAAACACTTCAGTCAGAATTACACCAACATCGAATAATTTGGTTCAAGAAAGCATTTCATTTTTTGTAGTGAAAATCATTACAGCAATTTACTCTCCTACTTAATTTTCTATATAGTGCATTTAATAGTTTTTCATACTTTTCCATTTTCGTTTTTATTTTACTAAAATTATTTTCACCAGGATTAATTCTTTCCTTTTAAATTTCATTTTTTGTCATTGATAGCTAATTTTTAAAAGGATTATAACTCTGGCCACAATGAGGTTTTCTCTTATGGCCATTATTTCTACCAAGTGTAATTTTTGTACATCAGTTCTTTTCATTATTAAATTTCCTTAGGAATATTTTATTTTTTTTCACTAATTTTTAGTTAAGAAATTTTATGGAGTACAATTTTAGTACTTGTAATGTTTTGATTCTAATAGTAGTACTAGTCATTCCTACCAGGAATAACTCTTAACAATTTTTATACATGACTTATAATTTGTGTTTATTTCTTAGGTAAATCTGTGATGAGAAAAATGTAAGGACTTGCATGGAGGGAGGGAGGGAGGGAGGGAGGGAGAGAGGGAGAGAGAGAGAGAGAGAATGAGGGAAGGAGAATGACTCCTAACTACACAGGCTGTCGAAGAGAACGGCCCAGAGGAGTGGACAGAATGACAGTGAGACCCAGTGCTACAGGGGAGGCAGAGGCAGAGGCTCCTCCGCTGTGTTGCTGGGCATCCTCTTCAATAACAGTTGAGGGGGTGGGAGAGGAGGGGGGGAAGCTAAATATAAGGTGATGGAAAGAGAAGTCACATTAGGTGGTGAACTGATTATACATCAAGTGGACAATGCACTGTAGAACTGTATGCCTGAAACCTATGTAATCCTTGCTAACAGATGTCACCCCAATAAGTCTAACAATAAAAATGAATTTAAAAAAAAATAACAGTTGAGGTCACAATATTCATATGTTAAAACACAGACTGGGTTCATCTAGGCTACTTTGGTAAAATACTGGCAAAAACTCATGTTTTCCATCTGGGTTACTTATAATCCCACATATGATATATTTCATGAGCAAGTAGTGTCTCAGGCACTAGAAATCCGAATAAGAAAAGGACAAGGTCTGTGCTGTGGAGAGACTTAGCAGGGTAGAACTGAATGTGTCGGACGACTTCTCAGCCATCTTACCTCTGACATACATAAGAGCTGGGGCTGTCAGCCCTGTTCTCAGCGCTTGACTGTGCTGAAGGAGCTGAAATATTTTTCTAGAATTTTATGAAATGGTCTGTCCGGGGCTTGAAATGAGAAAAAGCATTTTGCTTTTGCATTAAATTTCCACCCTGTCTGTGTAGGCTTTCTACCAAGTAACCCATGGCCAGTCATTGACGTATTTTCCCTATTAACCAACTTTTAGGAGGAGAAACTCCAACCCTGGAAACACATTACAACCTTTGTTATTATCTGAAAGGTGCTTTTCGTTCCCATAAGAGCATTTCTGTAATATTATAGGTGCTTTCATTTCTTTGGGAATAATGACATTTGTTTGCAAAATGACCTGGGTTGTTTGTAAAAAAGGAAACGTATGAGGGCAGAGAACATCATGAAATATCAGATCCTATTATTTTTGCTTTCTGACATTACCCCATATTGTTCCATAGTTATGGAAAGAAAGATCAGACTGAGGAGATAAGTGACCTTCTTTGGGTTCTAAGAATACACTAAACAAGAGAGCTTGGGCAAGTCAACTAAACACCTGGGCATACTTCTTTGGAAATTGAGATAATAATTCTTATCTTGCCAACTTATTAGGGTTCTTAAGAGGGTAAAGAGTCATAAGAAAAATGAAATTGTTTTGAAACCTGTTAAATGTTCAAAAACACAAATCCTCCTACCACAAAGGGTAAGCTGGTTTCCAAACGTTTCCTCTGGGTGTTTCTCTGTGCCCTTTGCTGAACAATGGCCAGCATTTTATATATCAATGTTACTGTATTATTTAGAGTACCAGTTTTTAATTAAACCACTTTCTGTGCAAATAAGGAACAGTAGGAAAGATTTTCAAATGCCATGCCAGACAAGACCAGAGGTCCAAGCAAAGAATGAAATGCCTTATTAATGATGGTTCAGAGTAACACAAGCCATCCTCTGGCTTTTCAAAAAGTCTGCTAATAGATTTGGTCTCAGGCTCCACACAGTATGTGTTTGATGTGGAAACAAACATAGAAATATCCTAATGGAAACAGAGGGATGTGATAAGCCTTTGGAGACACCCATTACAAGTGTCTCTGAACAACAAGAAACCAGCTTCCTAGAGAGAGAAAGAAAAATAAACTCAATGAGCTTTGAAAAGAACAAGAAAGCAAACAAACAAAACCCTGAATCTAATTTAGGAAGAAAAATAAAACCAGGCTACAAAAATCTAAAAATTCTTGGATTCATGCCTTGATAATGAACAAGTAAATGGATAATTCTTGTTTTGGGAAGCTGTGAGTCAGTTATCAATACCTATCAGTTCCGTCTCTGAAATGTATTTCATGTCATCTGTTGCTCTCTGTTTACTACTCTATTCTACCATCCCAGTCTGGACACCTCCACCCCTGTGACCACCCCTGTGTCATCTCTTACTAGGGGGCAGGTGGTGCAGAAGAGGAGAGCACCAGCTTCGGAGATAGACAAACCCGGATGTGAGTGCCAACTTTTTTGCTTACCAGCTGTGAGACTTGGTATGCTTAACCTGTCTAAGTTTAGGGTTTCTCATCTGTAAAATGGAAATAATAATGTTTCTGGTACACAGAACTAAGTCACTAGCCACATCAAGCTGTCACGAAGGCCCAAAAGAAATGTATTCTTTGCCTACATGCTCAGCTGCAACATCAAAGTTCTCTTATTAATGAAATGGATATTTATGAACAGTTAACAGCCTTTGCCACAATGACATAAAGGCCTATCCTATCTACCATTGCAACTTTATCTTTATCTTCACTTGCCTCTCCATCTAAATATGAGGGAAGGTCATTAAATTCATGCAACAAGGATGGGAGGTAGGTTGTTCGGAGAGGTGGGAGCACGAGTGCACACAGTTGGTATATGTGCCAAATTTCAGCCTACTTGCATCCGTGTTCTTTCAGATATTGCAGGAGAAGCATGTCAAACATGAAGAAAACCCCATCCCATATGGATAGAACTGAATTTCATGCCATCATTAAGTTCCTCACAAAATAAAGGAAAACATTTCAGACCATTTTGGAAGAGACATTAGTGGTTTATGAGGACTTTTGCCCTGGGAAATTCATGATTTACAAGGGGCATAGCCTTTTCAAACAAGGCGAAGAGTCAACTGGAGATGATCTCAGTTCAGGATGCCCTGTTGAGGTCACTTCCTCAGACATTACAAGCCTGAGTCAAAGCAGGAGTCCATGCAGTGACCTGACATGGGCACGCCACCCCCTAAGAAGTTCAAGGTGTTGCAATTGGCTGGAAAAATCATGGCTACTGTTTTTTGGGATATGGAGAGTATCCTGTTGAGGGATTACAGGATAAGGATGTCACAATAACTAGAGAGTCCTATTCCAGTCTGCTAAAACAGTTAAAAGAATCTGTGAAGGAGAAAAGAAGAGGAAAATGGACTAAAGTGGTGCTGGTTTTGCACAACAACACACCTGTGCAGAAAAGCAACATTGCACTGGCTACTCTCCACGACAGTGGCTTCCAAACATTAAATCACACTCCCTACAGTCTAGACCTGGCTCCGTCCGATTATTATTTGTTCCCAAATATGAAAAAACAGCTTCGAGGGAAGAAATTTACAGATGACAAAAAAGGTTAGAGCTGCAATTTCAGCACATTTTGAGGGTAAAACAAAAACATTTCTTTTCGAGGGTATAAATAAACATATTGAAAGAGCTGAAAAGTGTATTAGGGTTAAGGGTGGATATATTGAAAAGGAAAAAAATAAATAATTTTTTCTTTATTCTTCTTCCCCCTTCATTCCACAAATTTCTTGACTACCCTGTACCTCATGGTCTATTAACACAGGGCTGCTTACTATCATCAAAGTCTGCTTGCTCACACCAGTAACTTTTTGCATCTGTGTGTTCTTGTTCTGCCCACCTACTCATTGTGGAAGGACCAGTGTCAAGGGCCCCTTCTTTATAGAATTTTTTCTGATGCCTTCACTCCATCGAGAAATGTAATCACTACATTTAGCTTGGCTTTATATATAACTTCATTACAGAACTTTTTTCTTTTTAATGTGGGTAGTTCCCTGGTTGGGAATCGAACCCAGGCTGCAGCGTTGACAGCGCTGAAGCCTTAGCCACTACACCACCAGGGAACTCCTAGAACTTAATTATGGCCCCATTTTCTCTTCAGGCTGGATGCTCCTGAAAATCGAGGCTTTATTTTATTCTTATTTTGAATCCCTAAATCCTAGTATTTTCCTACCCCACACTTAGTCTAGGTATGATGAAGGGATGAAGTTTAAATGAAAGTAGAACGGTCAGGCCAGTGTTTCCATATTAACTGCTAACAAAGGTTAATATGGCTAAGTACTGGGTTTTCCCATTGTTGCTGGTACATTGATAGAGCAGGTCCATAGGAGAAGAAGTGAAAGAGAAAAGGAATTGAAGTCATTGCTGTTTTATTTAGAATCCCAGCTATCTTTCGCTCACAGAGCCTTAGACGATCAATACTTAATCTGTTCATTTGTTGATGGAGAAGTTGAGGTCCAGGAAAGCAAGAAACGTATCCATGCTCATCTAGATCTTCAAAGCAGAGAGAGATTCTAGCTAAGGTCTCCAGACTTCCTTTGAAGAACTGTTTCCATCATCTGCTATTACTCTTAAGAACTTTATGTGCTACTGCTAATATGGAAATATTTAACACATTGGTAATAAGGCTAGATGGGCTTATTTTAAAGCATTTTCAAAATCCTGAGTAAGTTAGTAAGACTCTAAAACTCAACCATAGCCTGATAGACTACTGTTTAAAAGGCCAGTAAAAGGGTTGTGTACAGCAAAACAGTAGTTTAGTCCAAATACTGTAGTAGTTTTGTGACTTAGTAAAAAGCCTGTCACTTTTTCTTTTTACTAATGACTATTTCCACTTCATATTTTGAGGGTAATTCCTGGCAAATATAAGTTTTAAGTCATGTGCTTATAAAATACAGAGTATCAACACTAGATGCAGCAGAAATCATTTTAATTCACCAATTTAGAATTTAATTTCATAAAGTTAGCAAGTCAACTCGCTCGGGTCTCCTTGATGTATAGTGGACTCACAGTTGTGGTTTTCTGGAATTTTGTGGTTAACTCAGATGTCCTGTACGATCACTCCGTCCTGTAGAGATTTAAATAGCATTGGCTCGAGGCCCTATTGGACTTTCTGGGGGCAGTCCGAGGGCTTCCTCAAGACTCCTGTGAATTCCTGGGGGCTCATACTCTCCTGGTCCGTCATAGTTGCTAGCATCTGCTGCCCTGGGTTCTCAGTTGTGCTGGAGTCTCTGCTCCCACAGCGGCTGTCCCTCCTGCTCCATGCTGAGCCACAAGGGAAACTCAGCTCTTTTTGGTGTCCCCTCAGACCATCCTTTCAAGACATTTGTATATCAGATTTTACTGAGGATTGAGTCTATGGAAGAAGCATTACATTATTGAATACAACACCCCAGAAGAGATGTCACCCATCCCTGTTTCTCAGAGCCCTCTGTCCCTCCTGCCACAGGTGGCTGCTCTCCTCACAGGCTCCTGCTTGCTGCCATGTTGCTCATACTCTTTCACTCAGCTTTCCGATCTCCCTTTCCTCCTCTGTTTTCTAATCCTTGACTTCTGGAAAGTTGTTTTCTTGCACATTCTTACTCAGAGCAATTGTGACCCATTCTCCGTAGCCCTGGGTCTCCCTTTGGATATCCAGAGCCTTATTAATGGGTTTAGAGAAAGAAAGAGCTTCCACCTTTTATTGGCAAGAACAACTGGTAGTGACTTTGAGAGCTGAGTGTCTCCTCTGTCCCTCTCTCTTCAGTCTCATTATGGTTTCTGGTTTCAGTTAGTAGGAACTGTATGACCTACCTCCTTAGAAATAGCTAAAATCAGTTTCAGTTCTAAATAAAAAAAAGTCTCCAAGATGACTACATGTGATTTCAGAACAAACCAAGAAGACCAAGTGTGTGCACAATGAATGAAACAGAGTGACTACTAGTTATAAATTCCAAACATATTCAGGACAAACAAGTTTTAGGGAGTAAAGTTTATGTGCATCTAGAATTTAATTTATACACTAGCATTAAAATCTTTAACAGAAAAATGGCACCAGAAAGAGAACAGTGGTATAAGAAATGTAAGCATGTGAAGACACTCACGGCTGTTCTTTTAGCCCATAAAGAGTTCCACGTTTCTAACAACCGAAGGAGCTCAAAAGTAGAATATTATGATTCTGGAATGATTTGTTTTTGTGTTGGCTCCATTTCTCCATTTCTCTTCTTCCCCCTACCATCAGATACATTCTTCATTATTCTCTGTTTTAGGCCTAGGAGTCTGACCCCTAGGGATCATATTACCTGGGCTCCCTGCCTCCTGGTTTCCAGGTGGGTTTGGCTGCTGAAAGGCCCACCAAGAATCTGGAGGACAGAGGAGAAAGAGGTCAAGACATTTTTTTGCAACACCTTCCCTACTCTGGATGGCATTTTCTGGAAGTGGCTGTGTTACCACACGGCTACAATGTCAGCCTGGTCCCTCCTCCATGTTTCCAGCATTCCTGGGTCCTGGTAACACTGCTTTTAGCCCGTGGGCCTAAGGCCTAACAGCGTCCTGCTAGGGCTTGTCATGGCTGTCTCATCTTCCCTTATTCCCTTAACTTTGCCCATACTTCTCCAAGTAGTATCTTCAGTAAAGTCTTTCAAAGCATATTATTGGGCATCTATTTTCTGTTAAAGCAATCAGTGGATATTTTGAATAAATACATGTGGTTGTACAAGTATTTTCTAATGAAATAAGATCATAGCTCCCAAATGCTGTCTGTGGACTGGTTGGAGATAACCATGAGAAAGTTTGCACTGGTCCAGTGTAAAATTTAAAAAAGAAGGGAAATACAGAGTTTAAAAAAGTTGTATTTGTTCAACTCAGAGTACTTTACTTTTTCTCATTATACATCTCCTTCCTACTTGCTGTGGTTAAGATGATCCTTCTTGTATGTTTTTAAAACATACTGGGTTGGCCAAAAAGTAATTGTTTTATTTGTTTGTTTGTTTGTTTTGAGTAAATCAAAGGCAATTTTTTTATGGAAAATAAAAATTTTATTCAACAATGTATTGTCTGTTTTGCTCAAA
Organism: Lyroderma lyra; assembly: GCA_004026885.1. NCBI lineage: Eukaryota > Metazoa > Chordata > Mammalia > Chiroptera > Megadermatidae > Lyroderma > Lyroderma lyra. The sequence goes on from PVJL010020043.1 coordinate 9,605, forward strand.
TATCTTTTGGCATCCTTCAGGTGACTTCAGGATTCCACGCTCAAAAAAATTTCTACCTTTTTTTGGCAAAAAGCTGTTCTAAGAACGATTTAGTACCTTCAACAAAGGTAAATGTTTTACCATTCAAGATATTTTGCAAAGAATGAAACAAATGGTAGTCTGATGGTACAATGTCTGGTGAATATGGTGGGTGTGGTAATAAATTCCATCAAAGCTCCAACAACTTTTGTTGAGTCACCAAACTTGGCCTGTGGTCTGCCATTATTGTGGTGTAATACAACACTTTTGCCATTTGCCAATTCTGGACACTTCTGTTTTGTGGCATCATTTAATTTATCCAATTGATGACAGTACACATTTGAATTAATAGTTTGGTTCCTGGGAGGCAGCTCAAAGTACACAAAACCTTTGAAATCCCACCAAATAGACAGCATAACCTTTCTTTGATGAATATCTGCTTTTGAGCAGGTTCATCACATTTGCTCCACAATCTATTTCCTTCGATGTTGTTGTAAATAATCCATTTCTCATTGCCTGTTATCATACATTTCAAACATGGATCAATTTCTTCAAGTTTTCAGAGTGAATCACAGATGTTAATGTGCTTAGTGAGATGAATTTCTTTGAGTTTATGTGGTACCCAAATATCGAGCTCACTAACATATCCCAGTTGTTTTAAATGGTTTGCAATGCTCGATTTCTGTATGTTAAGATTCTCAGCAATCTCTCCTGTTGTTAAATGTCAATTGGATTCAGTCAATGCCTTTATGGATATGAGCATAAAACACAATTCTTTTTTGGCCAACCCAATACTTACTTGACAAAGTAGATAGTTACCAGTGAGTGCCTTGAATTTATTTGAAAATATACTAGTCTGTAAAATGTAAAAGTTGAGAGACTGCTGAACTCTATGCCATCTACAGAGTCTATGAATTAAATCCCCCAGAAAGATATTTACAGAGATTGCCGAGTTCACAAAGAGAATTACCTGGGGAAGTTCGCCTAAGAACACACTGCCTAGCAGTTCTCATGCCTCCCTGTCAGAGCGGGTGGCTTCATCTCAGCTCAGTATTCTCCTCCTGAAAGGCTGGTGCTGAGATTTGGGATTCCCAGACAAGAGTGCTGCAGGGTAGGCTTGCATCTGACTTTCCCACACACTTGAGGGAGGGATGGGGGTAGAATCACCATTGTCATTTTCCCTGGAGATTGAGTTTCCAATATCTTAGGAAGTAGGCTGCTCTAGGATCCTGTAGCTACCTTCTCACCTGAAGATAATTTCTTTCTATGATCAGGGTTGATAAGAAAGGTTGTTCTCACTTAAAAAGTTCTCATTAATTATTCAAATATGCCTTAACGTAATTCATCCATTTGACTAACTCCACTTCTTCAAACTTTAACATAACTTTTTATTTTCCCCTACCCATATGATTGCATTATTGGGTCCTCTGTCATTTCATGTCCTGACTTGTCGAGCTTTTATACTTACCCTCAAGTGTACAATCTATTCTCTAGACCTGCCACCACCATTACTTATCTCGTGACCTTGACCAAGTCCCTGAAACCCTCAAACACTCAGTGAGTTTCCTCGTTTTAGAGGATGAAGGGGTGGGTCAGAATGATCTCTAAATTTCCTCCCTATTCTAAAGTCTATGATCTAAGCTTCAATTATTTCCCAGTTGTGAGTTCACTCAGGAGTTTAAAACCAGTTCAAACCCATAAATTAATACTGGGATTTTAATTCATTTTTGCTAGTGTGTTAGTGCCTGTGCATGTGTCACTGTAAAATTTAATTTCTTGGATTAGTAATATATCTGATCAAAATTCTTGTTAAAGGATGGCGCTTCTCAAAGGCCTATGTTGATTGTTTCCCAGCCTACCCTCTCTCTAGTTCTTCATCCTTTTACATCTTGTCTCTGAGTATAGAACTGAAGGTTTTAGCCTCGTCTAAATTTGGATCCCCTCACCTGGGGCTCCCTGCTTGTCATTTTGGATCAGTCCTTTTTGACACATGTTTTGTTAACCCTGTGTCCCTTGATTGTTTTTCCTCTGGTAGAAGACAAAATTTTTTAAAATTAAATTGTGGCCCTGTCAATAAATGGCATTAGAAATTTCTTGGGTCAAGTATTCATAGTAGCTTGTTCTTACTTGACAATCTGATCATTTGAACAATTTGATGTCATTGTTTATCATCTGTGGGAAATGAGCTTCCTTGGGTTGGGTTGATACCATATTCAAATAACCTTGTGGAACATTTTAGTATAAAAAACTCTGATGATCTATGTCTGGATCTGTGTCCTGCCAAATACTCTGATGATAAGAAACATCTGGATTGTTAATAACATGTGATGACATAGTCTGAAATTTTTATTGTTAAGTTAGGTTTAGGTGCTGAAACAACTTCAAACATAGATCTAATTCATATCTTATTTACCCATTGTGGAAGGATCACAATGGACCTCAGTTGCTGGTTTACTTGAACCACATCCCCTAGGCTGTGTGTGAGTGAGCTTCCTGGACAGGGCACTGTCATCTGCCTTCGCTTACTGTGGTATCCCAGCCCCTGGAATAGAGGAGGCACTCAGCGATGTTGGTTAAATGTCATCTCATGTTTGGTACCTGCAGCATTCTGTCACCTACTTCTGACTCAATTCTCAGTATGAGATGATAGCAGCTCACCTAAATAGTTTTCTTTGGTCCCCAGACTACATATCTACTCAAAAGAAGATGCTACAATTACCACCAAGAGATGAAATGTGCTTCGAATTCTCAGGCTGCTTAGTCCTTCATCAGGAATGTAGAGGCACAAGGCAGAGAAAAGACAGGGCATGGATGTGAGCTTATTATTAAATTTTGTTTTGCCCATCGGCACTAAACTTATAGACCTAGGACTCAAGGCAGACTTCATGAACCTTTCCTCAAAGGCAAGGGAAGTAAAAGCACAAATAAATGAATGGGAATATATCAAACTAAAAAGCTTCTGCACAGCAAAAGAAACCATCAACAAGGCAAAGAGACAGCCAACTGAATGGGAGAAAATATTTGCAAATAACGCATCAGATAAGGGTCTAATATCTAAAATATATAAAGAACTAATAAGACTTAACAACAAAAAAACAAACAACCCAATTGAAAAGTGGGCAGAAGAACTAAACAGAC
>PVJL010020044.1:0-12764 GCA_004026885.1 Lyroderma lyra
GGAACCGCCTGCTGTGGCCTGGGACTGAATGACAGCCACTGCCCAGGGCTGCAATTTGAGAGCCTTTTCTGGGTCAGGCTGCTAGGAGCACGTGCTTATGTTCTAGCTTAGGTCTCGTTACTGCTTTGTAATGAGGTTATCACTATTAGTGTCCCTGATCCACAGAATGGCAAGTGGAGACGAAGAGCAGTTAAGGTGACTTGCCCAAGGTCACAGCTGGCCAGTGACAGCTCAGGTCGAAACCCAAGTGTGTCCACTGGTCATGGCAGAGCATCGGGAGACGAGAGCTCTGCCTCCAGTCTTCGGCCCCATTCGTTCCGGGCCTTGCAGCGGCATCAGGGCGCAGGCACACAGAGTCTCCCACACAGTCACCCCCTTGTACCTGCTCTGGGCCTGATGACCCGGGTCTCCGGGAACAAGATAAGCATTAACCCAGCTTGGCTGTGCCAGGCCCCAGAACAGCCATGTCTCCTGCCGGGCTCACAGCCCGCCCCCTGTGGTGTCACCAGCTACCAGCTCTAGAAAGGCCTTTGAGGACATACACATGAATGTCATCAGCAGACAAAGGGAGAAGTGGCCACCTCCAGGGCTCCTTCAGAGTAGCTGACGACAGTCCTGCTTCAAGTGCCCACACTGTCACAGCCTTGCTGTGTGACCTTGGGCAAGTTCTGCCTCTCTCTGGACCTCTTCTTCCCACTGCTGACGGGCCCAGATCCTGTTGAATTCATTTGTCCAGACGTTGGGAACCTACCAGGTACGGTGACAGGCCATGTGGAGTGACTAAGCAGGGAGGTCCCGTTACACAGGGAAAAGCACAGGTGCCTGGGGACGAACACTGGGCCAGCCGGACCTAGATGAAAGGCCACCGAGGACTCCCTGGGGAAGTGACACTTCAGCGGACACCTATGGGTGAATAGAAGACAGCTAGGTAAAGAGTCAGAAAAGGGAACTCCAGGCAGAGGAACCAGTATCTGCAAAGTCCTCCGGGTGGGAAAACGTCACGGACCTGGGAAGCCACCAGAATGGCTGGACCCCGGGTGAGGGGAGGACAGTAGGAGAAGCACAGGGCTGTCAGGCCGTGCAGAGCCTTGGAGATGACACTGGGATTGGGGATGCTGAGCAGAGGGAGAAGGAGGACCATCGAGTTCTGGGGGACCCACACAGTCATGCAACCCCCGGAGGAGGGTAGGTGGAACACCGGAGTCTCAGGAACGATGTTGACCTACTTCACAGTGTTGCCAGGAGTGGACTCTGCAAGGCAGTGTGGCGTGGTGGCTGGGAAGGCAGGGACTAGAAGCTTTGCCTGTGGCCTGGGAAGTCCCGCCAGGTGAGGCAGCACTCAGGACTTGTACGTGCAGCAGTGTAACTCAATTACCCCTCTACCACTGGGTTAAGCACCCTCTTGGCCCTGGGACCTAGCCTGCAGTTAGAGCTCTGTCATCTGCAGGTAAGAGACCCTGACTTGAGCAAAGGGCACATATTAGCTCCTTTGTTTGAAGAGACCTTCAGGTGTGGCTTGATCTAGGGGCTCAGAGGATGTGACCGGGATCCTGTCTCTTCACTTCTCAGCTCGACGTCCTGGGGTTGGCTCCATGGGTAGGTCCTTCCTCATAAACAGAGTTGGTAGCTCTGCGTTCCCTTCTTCATCCCTCCGAGACCATCAGCAAAGAGGCTCCAGGCTCTGCTCAGGACCTCAAGCCATACAACAATTCTGATTGGACCCATATCCAGACGAATCGGTGGCCGGGGAGACAGGATGTGCCGATTGGCTTAGCTCAGGTCCTATGCTCCGCCTCTGCATCCAGGGGTGGAGTCAGCTTCCCTGAAAGCGCAGAGAATGACAGAATTGCGGGGGGCGGGGGCACCCTCGTGAAAGTGGGGCACGGCTGCTACATAAAAGAAGAGGGGTGGGTAGTAAGTTAGATAAGAACCACCACGTTCAGCCCATAATCTCCTTGAGGGAAGATCTTTCTGGGGCCTTCCTATGGAGTGGCAGAGAATTATTTCAAGGTGGCTAAGATTTGAGACAAGGGGTGATGCCATGACCAAGGCCCAGGGCTAGGCGTCAGTCGGGAAGACAGGGGGAGGGGCGCAGACACCAGAAATGGAGGAAGTAGGGGGACGCCTGGCGCGTGCTGGGTTCTGAGCACACGGAGATGCCAGTGTTCCAGTCTGGGCACCTGCGTCCCTCCCCCCACCCCACTCCCATCCTTCCCAGAGGCCTCTGTGCTCTCAGAGCAACCACAGGTCCCCGTCGCTGCACAGACGTGCTGTGTGTTCCTGATGACCCTTTCATCCTCGAGCATCCTGGTTTGGATGCGACATTAGGGCCACTGTGTCCTCCATTCCCAAAGCCCTGCCCACTGTCTTCCTCACAACAGCTCTGATGGTCCCCAGAACGATCACAACCCTGAATCCAAGGATTAGCAGCCGAAAAACAACTCCACTCCTTCCCCCCGCGTCTTAGCTTTCAGCAGCGACAGCCACCGTGCCTTCCCGGGTGCGTTCACAGTGCAGGCCTGGGAAGGAGCCCTTCCCACAAAGACAGGCGGACTGATTCCTTTTAAAGGAGCAAAGAAAAGAGATTCCACATCAAAATAGTTCCCGTCCCAAGGGTTTTCCTGTCTCCACCCCTCCACATTCCTCGCCCCGTTTGTCCCCACAATAAACGCCCTGTTTTAAGGTAACTTGCTTGGGTCTCTTTCCTGCAACAAAAAGGAGGTGTACCGAAAATAGGCCAGCGCCCGGGCCGGTGGCCAAATTTGGATGAAAAGTGGGTCAGGAGGTGGGGGAGCTGCAGGCTGGGATCCTTGAGGATCTGGGCTACACAGCGCCTGCCGAAGGGCACTTCTTTGTGCCCATGAGGACTTATCCCCTACGCCATGATCTTCTGTAGCCCCCTTATTGCCCGAGGAGCTAGGTACTATTAGCTACAGTTCACAGGGAAAACCGAGGCTCAGAGAGTCAGGGGTTGGGGCTCACATCCCAGCCTTCGGACCCTGAAGTCTGCCCCTGGGGGCACAGAGCAAGGTTGGGCAGACCACAGGCCAGGCGGGCACTGTCAATATGCCCACGTTCCAGATGAGGGGACTGGTTCAGAGTTCAGATGTGACTGGTCATGTGCAAACCTCGGAGCTACAAGGCATCACCTCCAGGATTCAAACCCAGGTCTGTTCAGGGGCTCGTAACCACGAGTCCATATTGCCTCTTACCCATTAGACCTCACGAAGCCCAAGTCTTCCAACACTCCTCACGGGCAGGGTTTGCAGTGCCCACCTGGTACCTGAAATGCAATAGCGGGGTGGTGAGTGTGAGCTCTTCCCTCACTGCTGGACGGAGCCTTCGGTGCCTTACTACAGGCAGCTCCTTTGAGTACAGCCCAACGGACCTTAGTTCAGATCCTTCTCTCCACCTCAGCAACAAGGAGGGACCCGAGTGACAAGCTGAGTTAGCCGGGGGGTTGGGGGCGGTGGCATCAGTCCCCACACAGCCATGCTCACCCTCTGAAGCGTTTGTATCCCCTTTGAGAACTGCCCAATTTGGGCAGCTCAGGTGTCTCTTTTAGCCCCCACTGTTCCTCACTGTTTGGTCCTCTGGTCTGGGTAAATTGTTAGGACGTCAATGGTTCTCCAGGAAGCAGACAAAACATCTTCCATCCGAGTCTCGGCAATGGCAGCAGTGGCTTGGCACAACGACTGGGCACGAGTCACCTATCGCTGCATAACAAATTGCCCGGGCACGTGGCACCTTACAACAAGAGACATTGGTTGTCTCTGTTTCTGCGGGGTCGGGAATCGAGAGCAGCTTAGCTGGGTGGCCCTAACTCGGGGTGTCTCCTGAAGTCGCCCTCAGGATGTCGCAGGCTGCACCCTCTATCTGAAAGCTCAACTGAGGCTGGAAGACCTGCTTCCTGGAAGGCTCCCGGACACAGCGGCCAGCTGGGGTCCCCAGGCCTTCACCACGTGGGACTCTCCAGAAGGCTACTTGAGTGTCCTGGCAACATGGCAGCTGCCTTCCCCAGGGTGATGATTTTTTAAGAGAACAGCAAGGAGGCAGTCCCAGTGTCCTAGCCTGGAAAGTTACATATTGTCACTTTTGTCTGGTTCTACTCACTAGAAGGGGGCCAGGAAGCCCAGCCCATGCTCAAGGGAGCAGACCTTTGAAAGGAGTAACAGGGAAGGTGGGGACGTATTTCCAACAGCACGGCACTGCTGGAGGGCACAGCTTAGGCCCTAGTTCTTTTCCTGTTCCTGCATTCCCACGCTCACAAGTGGCCTGGCAGTTCCTCCCGTGAAGGGGTGAGCACAGTTCCCCACCCTTTGATGTTGGACTTGGTCCTGTGACTTGCTTGAGGACACAGCAGGATCTGAACCTACGCCCCAAGAGGCTTTGTGGGTTTCTGTTTGCCACCTTGCACTCCTGCCATCTCCGGGAGAGGACAGTGTCCAAGGCAGCCTAGTGACCCCAGAGGGGAAGAGAGACAGACACATGGAGCACGACAGAGCTGCCCAGCTGAGCCCAGCTTGTCTCAGCCGACACCCATCAGACACGCGAGCTAGATAAACACCTCGTTCAACGGCACCGAGATTTTTGTGATTATTTGTTACGCGGCATTACAGTGGTCTTATCTAACTGATACACGTATGTGGTCTTGGGTCCCAATGTCAGTCCTGCCACTCCCTAGGTGTGTGCCTTGATCAAATCACTTCAATTCTCTGAGACTCCGGGACCTCATCTATAAAGTAGGATAATAGTATCACCTCTCTCCTGGAGGTGTGATTAAGATCATGTCTATAAAGTGCATAGATCAGCATCTGGCACTGTTGTGATTATCATTAACACATTATTCTGGGCCTCTTGTCCCAACACTGAGGTGCAGCCAAGGGTAAGATTTGACTCTCTTGCTCAAGCATCTGCTGTAGCTCCCTAGTTCCAAGCTTCGCAGTGTGATCTCAAGTCCTCTTTCCTCCCCCTCCTACCCTCACTGGCTGCTCATCCTCAGTCTTTGACCAAATAGCCAGGACAGGGGCACATCTTGGACCCGCAGCTCCGGTTCTGCACATCCTAGGAGCGTCTCTCCCCACCAGGCCACCTCTTGGTGCTGGCTCCTGTGTGACTGTGAGACAGTCCTTAACCTCCCTGAGCCGCACAGTGGCTAATGGCACAGGCCCTAGAATCAACCCACTTGGGGGTCTTCATTCTGGTTTCACCACTTACCAGCTGGGTGCTTTGGGGAAGTGACTGCACCTCTCTGTGCTTCCCTTTCCTTGTTTGCAAATGGGGATAGGTAGTACCCCATTTGCCTCACCAGATGGTTTGGGGGATCGGTCCTATCGGACACGTAAAGTTATATCTGCACACCAGGCATGTTTCAAGTATAAACAATAGCAGCTCGCTTACGTTACTACTCAGAATAATAGTTTCTCCATCTGTAAACGAAGGGACTGGGTTTGTCCTGGAGTCCCTTAGGACACTGAGAGTGGAAGCAGATTCTAAAGGGCTCCCATGGGTGGGGGGCTAAAATGGAGAGACCCCTCCCCGGGGCAGGATTTCAGGCCCCCCACTTCCACTCCAACACTCCCTTGACTGCTTTGCATGTGGCAGTTCCTTAGGCTAGATTATCCGGAAAACAACTGCTTTTGCCTAAAGAAAACAGTAACGGAGACCACTGGATCAGAGGGGCTTCCTGGGCCTTCCCGTCGTTATGATTTGGGGTTTCGTTGCCAGGAGCTGACGGAAGGTGTGAGGGACCGAGGGGCTGCCGTCTGGACCCCCGGTGACTTCAGGGGCCACGGCGAAGCCGCCCTCCGGCTCCAAAGGTGGCCCAGTGCCCGCTCCGCTCTGCCACCCCCAGGACACCCACTCTTTAATGGCCTTTCTGCTCAGGTCCGCTCCACGCTCTGTTTCCTTTTGTGTATTTTAAACCCGCTTCTTGGCTGCGCGCCGCGGCCTGCTAGAGGAAAACAACTTGGGAAAATAAACTCCTGTAAATGGGAAGACCCAACAGCAGCCGAACCACCCCCCCGGCTGAACGCTCGGCCGCAGGGATCACGAGGGGACGGCTGGCTTGGGGGTGGGCTTGCTGCCGCCCCCGCCTTGGCGATGTGTTAGTAAGAGCTTGTTTTGATCTGCAGTTGCTATGACACGGGAGCATTTGGTGGCCGCTCTGGAGAGGCAGGCGGAGAGCTGTTTGTAGGAGCTCTACCTCCTGGCAGGCGCTCCGCGGGTGGCCACCGGGGGTGGGCGGGAGGGGGCGGGCTGGCCCTGGGCTGGTAGCCGATCTGGAACGGCGGCCACAAGGGGCCAAGCCAGGGCATTGCCTGGGAAATGTTCCTTCACCGCAGCATGCTGTATGATGGGCAGAAAGCTTCTCCGCCTCTCTGAGCCAGTGGCCCTACCTGTCCGAGAGGTTGGTACGTGCCCGAACGGCCTCCCAAGTGTGAGGAAACGGAAGCGAGACGGGCAAACGGACCTCCGCCGAGCGTCTACTGAATCGCACCCGCCCTCTCCGGGCCTCCCGGCAACGCCCCGCTTTACAGAGGAGGAAGGGGAGACTCAGAGAGGTGCAACGACTTGTCCAAAGTCACAGCCCGGCACAGGCGGCTGCGGCCTAACTCCACCCACACCTGCCCCTGTGCTGGATTCGGACAGCATTACCCCTGGATGAGACACTTGTGATTCACGGCCCTGGCCCAAGGGCCTCACCCACATCAGCGTACAAAGCCTCACAACGACCCTATGCAGTAGGTACCGCTATTACCCTCTTTTCATGAATGAAGATTCCTTCGGAAACCTGCTGTTTCCCAGCCCATAAGTGACCGAGTGAGGTCTGAACCCAGTCAGCCCCGTTGCAGAGTTCTTGCTGTCAGCACCCAAGGAGAGGTCAGAGAAAGTGTGAGGTAAACGTGTGGGGTGTCCATTGTGGCATCGTTTATAGCTGCACCCAATTACAAGCAACAGAAGTGCCCATCGATACAGGCCTGGATTAATACTTGCATTATGTGTAAACATGAACCACTCCACACCAACGAGGATGAATGATTTACATCTCCTACATATTACAAAATGAAGAGGTCTTGGAAACAATGTGGAGAGAAAAGAGCAAGTACCTAAATGATACGCAGAGCATCCTGTTTAGGGAAAGCCTAGACACAATAATCTATGTTGTTTATGGATCATCACAACGCAGTAACAGTAAAAAGGAATCTACAAGTGGTACCTTAAGGCAGGGGAAGGGAAGGGATGGGTTTCGGTGGGGGTTGGGAGTCCACAGTACCGTATCTGCAACATTTTATTTCTTATCATAAAAGAGATGTCTGAAGCAAGAAATGAACAATTACCGGGACAAACCAGGCCCAAAGTGGCGTCACTTGTGCTAAAAGCCCCTGACGCCAAACCTGGATTTAACACCTGATCTCATCGCAGTGTCTACCTCTCCCAGAAACATGATCTTCATCGCCTAGTCTGGAATTTTCTGGTCAACACCAATGAGGTCCTCTATCACAGGGGCCCTCTCCATTACCCCACCCCCATCCCAGAAAGAAGTAAACTCCATGATAAAAACCCTTCCCCTAAACCATGTCCCAGCCTCAAAATAATCTTTGATTTTGTCACTAGCTCCTTGGCCCCACCCTCCTTCCCACGAAAGGCTTCCATTTTGCTGTACAACCCCTCGGAGCACCTTCTAGTTGCAAATGGGACGCTACTCCATTCGTGAGTCACCTAGTAAGGCCAATGCAATCTTTCACATTTATTCGGTTTAATGTTTAATTTTTCTTCACAGAACAAATGTGCGCTGAAATGCGGATGAAGAAGGGGCTGTGCAAGAAACCCGAAAAGCCCAGGGGGGCCACGCGGCAGGCCTGGCAAGCTCAGGGACCAAAAGTCACCCCACAGGACGGTCTGATCGCAAATTCCTAACTGGGCAGGCGGTCAGGCCCCAGGCCCCCAGCTTCCTCAGCACAGGTCCATCTTCACCAGAAGGGAGCCCTGTCCACGGCTCTCTGCATCTGGGATGGCACGCCTTTGAAACGTCAGAGGAATATTCTTGCCCTCCCCGTCGAAGGCACAACCACGGGCACCAGAGCACGAGACCGCAGAACCCCTCACTGTTACCTCGCTCCCTGTGCGCCATCGCTCTCTGCTGTAAACGTGAATTATCCACTGTCTTCTACCCACTAATGTGCAAGGAGTTCGTGCCTCTCCGCTTTGCTTTATAGCCAATCCCAGAGCTGCCCCTCGTGCTTCCTCCCGCCCCCTTAACCTACCTCCAATGGCGTTGTGCACGTTCCTTTACATTTTTCTCCTCTGATTCGAAATGCACAAAAGAAACTGCAGCACTGCCATTCTCCGGGGCATTTGTGATCTTGCTGCCCAGCATGTGTCGTCACTTTGGCTCACATAAACTCATACAAATTCTCTACAGCTGTGGACGTTTCTTACCGCAACAAAAAAAGTATAAACAATCGTACCAGTGAACACCGTAAGTGAACACAAGGCTCCCAGGTGTCCCTTACAAGGAAGGAGTGGGTGCACTGGAGAAGTCCCACCCCATCCCTTAGGGTACCCCCACCCCCACCCCAATAGTCAAGCTGTTGGCCTCTCCCACTCAGTCAAAGAAAACAGCTCAGGGCTTCTCCCCACTTTCCGAGTTCCATGCACTAGCCAGAGGGAGAGTTCTCCAGTGCCCATGAGACCGGGCCGGTCACCACCCTCTTGCCCAGAACCCTCCCACACCTCCCCAGAGCCTCAGGATTGAGCCCCAAGTCCCTTCTGCGGTCAGTATTTACCTTCACCCGCTGAGCCCTGCTGCCTGGCCAGCCTCTCGCCATTTGTCCTGTGCCACCCCGCAGAAGCCACACTTCACACCTGCAGAAGTCCCTCCAATTCCCCTCACCTGGCAGAGCGGTTCTCACCTGGCTAATTTTGCACACCTGACCGCCATGCTCGGAAAACCCCACTCCCAGCCTCGCCTGCCTGGTGCCTGACCCCAAACCCCTCACCGCGGGGTGCAAGGCCTGCTGGGAAAAGCTCCCGGGGGCAGGAGCAGGGGAGATGCATCGCCTCCCACTTCCCCTTCTTCATTTCCTCTCGTCCTCATGTGTTTCCTTGTTAACTTGCATTTAAAACCGAGGGTAAAATGCAGTTCTTTTCATGCAAAACCCAGTGAATGCCACCAAGACAATTTAATAAAACAAAAGGACAAGATGGCGCTGTCCTCTCATTTAGCCCACGAGTGTCCCTCTATACCTGTTCCAACTGCAAATCTGGCCCTGCCACCCCTCCTCCTTCTCCATGCACTAAGACCAAAGACCTCAGGCAGCAAAGGCACCCAGGGTCCTTGCACTTCCTCTCCCCAGAACAGAGGAAAGGAAGCAAGAAAGAAGATTGGGCCGTGTGCGTGTGCGTGTGCGTGTGCGTGTGTGTGTGCATGTGCATGTGCATAAGGGGGGGGGGAGAGAGAGACGGTGTTTTCCCACTGCTGACTCCATAGCCATTTTAATAGAGTTGTTGCATATGTCAAACACTATATATAATATATGTACCTACGAGATATGTATATATTATGTGTGTGTGTTTTAGGCACCCAAGACTCACTGCTTGCCTTCAGACCTCAGTTTCCCCATTTGTGACATGAGAGTTTATCTGAGTCTGTATCATGTCGGGGGAAGAGGTCAACAGTCCCTTGCACAATTTGTCCTCACTGTTCCCCTCCTCTCCAGCCCTGCCCGAAGTCCCACCCTTTGTGACCCCACCCACTGTCCTCTTTCAAAATACACTTACCCCCAGTATGAGTATCCCTGATGTCCTAGAGCAGTGGTTCTGAACTGGGGAGATTTCGCCCCCAGGAAATACTGGGCTGTGCTTGGCGATGGGGCTGGTTGTCACAACTTGGGGGCACTACTGACATCTAGTGGACAGAGGCCGGGGATGCTGCTCAACATCCCACAATGCACAGCACAGCCTCCCAGGACCTATCAAGGCTGCGGAGGGTGAGAAGCCCTGCCCTAGAGTGGAAGTATTTGTTAGATACTTTGCTTCACACGCTCTAGACTGAGACAGCTGGAACACCCTGGTGGCCCCGAGCTAGGAGGGAACACTGAAAGTCTCAAAGAGAGAAGTTACATTTATTCCACAGCTGCTGGGCACTGGCTGCTGACCCACCACGTTGCAGGTCCAGCCCCTGCCGAATAAGCCCCATACGCCCTGTTTTCAAATGAAAACAGTGAGGGTCAGTCGGTTAAAGGCACACAGCTATGAAGAGCCAGGATTTACAGCTCACCCTGTGACAGATCCGGGAGTCTCTGCTCTAGAAAGACCAATGGGGGGCTGGGGGGGCGGGTTGCCAATTTAAGGAGGAGGAAGCATTTCTGCTGGCGCCTGACCAGTCAGAAGAAGGAGGAATCAGCACAAGCTGAGGGTCTGCCACGCGCGGGGCACTAAGGAAATGGAAATAAATGAAATCGTGGTCCTGCCCGCCTGGCGATCAGGTCCCTGAGAGCTGTTCCAACAAGCTGACACGTTTCCTTCCTATTAGAAGGGTGATGCAGGCATGGAAGGGCTTCATCGGAGGAGGAGGGAGGGGATCGGGGACGTTTTCTCTGAGCGAGGAGGGAGGAGGGTCGTTCACACATGCGCCCTGCTAGTGACCTGCGCCAGAGGTTGTGTGAACGCACTGGGGACAAGGTAGTCAGGCGACAGATGCTGTCCCTGTCCTCGTGAAGTTTACGGTCTGGTTGAGAGGGAGGGCCAAACTGTGAATGATGACAATTACAAGGTGGGGGGTTCCTGGGAGGCCTGATGAGGAAACAAGTCAGGGGTAAAAATGATAAACAGACAGGGCCTACGCGGGGTCTGAAAGAAAGGGGGAATATAGACGATCTTTGTTACCTTGGAAACTGGCAGCATGAGGCCACCTGGCTGGTCTTTCTTCATCCATGGGTGCAGAGAGAGAACAGATTTCCACCCAACACACTTGTTTTTGTATTTGTTTTTAATGGAAAAAGAGTAACTTCATATAATAAGTTCCCTGAGAATGAGCATCATCTGCCTCTTTTTAAAAAAAACCAGGCAAAAAGACAAACTAGCTGAAGAAATGCAAAAGCCTCAAGCAGTGGTTCTCTGACCTGGGCTTGCATGGGGTCAACACAGATCGCCGACCCCACGCCAGCGGGGAGATGCTGATCCCCAGAGGTCTGCACTGGGGCTTGAGAATACGCATTTCTCCCAAGTTCCCAGGTGGTCATGCTGTTGCTGGGCGCCCCGTGTTGAGAACCACTACCCTGGGGCCACCAGACATATCTTGGGGCCTTACTCATATGGAGGCCTGCTTGACCCATTTCCCGGTGGCCCTGAGAAGACTCACGGTGGCACTTGCTGCTGCAGCGTTTACCCCGAGATAACATGGATCACAGTCCTGACTTTACCCCAAAGTTTGCCACATGCAAAAAGAAAGCATTAAATACTGATCATCATACACATTTCTGTGACGTTGGCATTAGAGACGCGGTCTGTTTAGAAATAACTCCAAAAACAGTTTTTGTATGTCATGTTCACATGAAAAACCCGTCAGCTTGGCCTCTGCCTCCAAAAGCGTGTGGGCGTGGCAGTGAGACGCACTCTTTCTGAATGGGAAATGGGCTAAACGGGGTCTCCGTATCCCCAAAAGAGGAGCTAAGTTTAATTATTTAGCATAATGCCTGTCCACGGGGCAGCAGATGGCAGGGTTTCTTTCTGAAAGCTGAGTCATGTGTCCTTGCATGGGCAGACCAGGTCTTCTTTGCCCATTCTTCTGGTCATGGGCATCGAGGTCATGTCCATGTCCTCCCTGTGTTGTAGGTAATGCCGTCATGACACGGGAACGGGCACGGTGGTCCGGGCGCCTGAGAGGGCCCACCGCTTCCAGCCACGCCGCGGTCCCCAGTGTGGCCGAGCTGCTTCCTCTGGAACCGAGCGCCCCGACCAGGGACGGGACGGCGAGCAGGAGAGGAAGGAAAGAAGGCAGAGCAAGAGGACAAAGTGGGGATGAAGAGGAGGAGAGAGGAAGGAGAGGAAGAGAAAGGCACCAGGAGAAGGGCGCCGAGCGGCGGGGGGGCGAAGAGGGTGGGCGTGCCTGAGAGCATTAGTGGGTGAATGTGTACCCCACACACTCCGACTCCCCTGCAAACCCAGCCTTCCCGGACGCCACCCCACCACCTCACAGCCTCCCCTCATCCCTTGTCACACACTGTGTTCCTCTATTGAGTCCCTGCTGTGCAGGGGCGCTGCCCTACAGACTTCACACACTCCTGCAACCCTGTGGGCAGGCACTAGTATTTCCCCCCTTTCTGGGGAAACTGAGGCACAGAGAGGCAACTCTAAGTCATGAGGTTGGGTGGCAGGATGAGGCTTTGCTTCCAGTGACAGTGGGTGAGAAGGCAATTTAGTCCTGCGAAGAACCATTGCTGGGTTGGTTGGTTTTCCCTCCCAGCAAGCTTTGGGAAGGAGAGCTGCAGAAAGCGACGGGACCCTTTAGGCCTGTCCCTGCTCTGTCAGTGGTCCAGTGAGACCACCTTCTGGGCCCGTCTGGCTCGCTAAGTCTCTGTTTACTGGGGCAGGAGGAGAGGCTCTGAGAGCCCGCCCAGCTCCGATGGCACCGCCGCTGTGCCTTACAGGACTCAGCTCCAATCAGGATGCAGGAGCGCTGATACGTGCCCACATACACACAGACCCCCACACACACCCACACACCACACACACACACACACACACACACACACCCCACA
>PVJL010020045.1:0-12763 GCA_004026885.1 Lyroderma lyra
TCCCAGGCAAATGCAATCTACTGAGCAAAGACAATTTTTACCATAGCAATTTTCTTTACAAACCAGCTGACATTCTTCCTTTACCAGATTTCCAAAAACAGCTTGTCTTGGAGGAACTGAAAGGATGTTAATCATTTACAGAAAAGAATCAAAGTAATTTACTGTTAATTTTCCTTTAAGAAACATTATATCATTTTCAGGAGAAGCACATCCCATATTTTGTTTGTATGCTTATCAAAACAAGAGAAACATGGTGATATTTAGTCTTAAAAAACTTTAAATGTTTTTAAGATTACAAACCGTTTAAAGAAACTAATTATAATTAGATCAAACACACTGGGGAATTTTTGAGTATATTCATGAGGAAATAATTAGTTAAATAATCTGAAGTTAAAAATCGTTGTCCCAAGCTGTCTGAATAATCAATGTCAAAACCATTTATGAAGGGGGATGTGAAATACCGTAGGTGGAATATTGTCAATAACATTGTAAAGACTATGTACGGTGTACATGGGTACTAGACTTACGTGGGGAGCACTTCACAAATTATAGAAATGCTCACCCACACTGCTTACACCTGAAATTAATATAAAGTAATATTGAATTTCAAGTATAATATATATGATATATACAGATATATATAGTCACAGAATATAATGTACAGCAGAGAAAACATAGTCAATGGTACCGTAGTGGCTACCCGTATGTATGGCATCAGGTAGGCAGAAGACTCATTGGGTATGTCACTTTGTGAGGTGTATAAATGTCTAGTCACTATGTCATTTTGTATACCTGAAACTAATAATAAGAATTTATGAAGAATTATACTACTGACCTCAAAAAAAAAAGCATTGTCCCACTTTTACTATGTGTTACAAAAAAAAGAGGGAAAGAGATGTTTCCTGAGAAACTTTGAAATATTTACCGATAAACACAATGAACAGGACGACTGTCAGGCCCACCCAAAGCTGCATTTGTGGCTGGAGTGGTTTTAGTGCTTTGAATGGACTCGTTCTAGAACTCCATGTATGACTGGCTACAGAGTTAAAGACTTGATTTAGAATACCATCATTCCCACTCTCTAAGTGAGACTTTGACTAAAAGACTACACTCCTTTAAAACCCAGGTTTCTCAGGATAAATTATGAATTCAATTAGTATCTAACAAATACAATGGTAAGATTTAATGATATCTACAGGGTCTGGTAAAAATAACGTCCCCTTTTAATGAGCTGGTAATCTGTTCCAAATCTTTCATTACAAAATCCTAAGCATGTAATTCTGAAACACAGCGACATCACACTCAAGCACACGGTATGACATTTTAGGTGAAATGGTCATATTGCTATTCATCTCGTGTGAGACATTCAAGTACGTGGTCTGGCGTTACTTCTGCCGGACCCTGTCTTATTACTAGTATTTTTATTGATAGTGAAGAAAACTGTAGCAAAAAATTCTTTCATTGAAACCGATAGTAATTCTTTGGCCTATTTCTCACCTTTCTTTTTACTTTAAAGGTTTCGAAGTTCAAAAGTGACCTCAGAAATGTCAAGTATGTTAGGTTATTCTCTATCATCACTCTTAGCTGGCCTAAAACATTTTATTGCATTGACCACTCCACGTGTATTATCCTTGCAAAGGGTAGAAATGATCTGTTCTTTAAATGTCATTTCTCCACTCATGTTCTCCCCTCTGTTGTGATCAGGTGACAAATTTCCCTGTTACACTCTGTGCTGGAACCCTGCTATATTTAATGCAAAGAAGAGCCACCTTCTCATGACTTCTATGTTTTTGTGAAAATTTCCTTTGCTCATTCAAGACATTCAGGCTTGAAACTTTAACTACTTAAGTACTTTCTTGATTATTTCTACCACTTTCCTCATGGGAATTCAGTTAGCAGGCCTAGTGATTGGACTTTCACATTTCTTAACTTCTCTTCTGTACACTTTCTGTCTTCTCCATATCTTCTCCACAACCTGAGCTCCCATGTTAGGAACCCTGCTCCTTGGCTGTGATTGCTGACCAAATACATTCAATAAGCCATGTTCAAGTTATACCCATTTTATACCCATTAGAAAAAAACAGAAGAGTAAATATAAAGGAGAGCTGGTATACAGACATTCATTTTTTTAAAACAAAATTCACAGTTCATTTAGGTTGCAATAAACTGTACAAAGTGATTTTCTTCACCAAAAATAACAACTATAATTTCTGTCGTTTTTGTGGGTTTCGCTTATAAATCAAGATGAGGCACTAGGTATAGTCACACACAAATAAAAGTCAAACAAACAAATAAATAAATAAAACCAATCAAAATAAAACAGAAAAATCAGTTGTCATTATCCATGGCCTCTGACCTTGTCCTGATCACGAAACAGACATGTTCCATATATACCTGCTGAAAAGCTCCTGAAGATACAGGCGACGGCGCTCTGGAATTGCTTTGGGTAAGTCATTTCAGACATAACACCTATTGTCACTGTGAATCTAGTTGTCGGGTGTTGGGTTATAATTCCTTTGAAGAAATAAATTTTGAGGTGTAGAAGTGAGAAATACGTGGTATAAAGTGTTCCGAGGAAGCTCATGACTAAGCTTCGAGAAGCAGGAATTTTAAGAACGTTGTTTAAAATCTGTAGTGGGCCATTAAGGGAATGACCAGACAGTGAAAGAAACATGGACTTTAGTGTAGTTTTTGTCTTTATTCAACGAACTTAAAGGAACAAGTTACACTTGAAGTTTGAATGGTGGTTGTTTTATAGACATTGTGAACAATCTGCAGAAACAGTGCTCAGTGGGTGAACATTTCCAACTAATGCTGCCTAGGCCCAGAGAGGTGACAGGAACTGCAGTGCTATCTAAACATGGTCGGTTCTTAAAGCTCCAGCTCCCGAATTTCTCCTGAATCAACAAAAGTCCATGTAAAACGCCTACTACTTCTGTCTGAGCTTCACTTAAGAACTTCCTATTGCTTCAAGTTTCTTCTACACTAAGCAGGTTTATGTGGTATCTACCCCAGAAGAGTAGCTGTCTTTCAGTAACTCAGAAGTCCCTAACACTGTAATGCTGAATACTTTGATAGAACACAGAGTCTGGATTGAGGGCTCAAATGTCCATTTTACTCCTGCAACAAGAGCACGAGGCTTAACAATTTTTTAAAAAGAATCTAGAGAATGAAATTTATTTCTTAACAGAGAAACCCCTGTATACGGCTTAATCTAAGAATAACCATTCTATATGCCTACTCCATTACTCTGGAGGAAAAGTGATTGAAGAAACACAGCTTAAACTGCTAAATCTATGTTATCTTTTCTTTTCACTGTGTGATAATTACGTCTATTTGACTGACAGACAATAACTGTGATTTATAGCTTTTCATATATCATGTCTAATGTTTAGCCTCAGTTTCCCTGAGGGACCATCTATAAAGATACACCTTTGGACTTGTGAGACTACTCCTTACCTCTTTGGCCAAGTTTCAAACTGAAGAAAACAAGTTTCCATCGTTCTTGGTTTACTGACTGAATGATGGTCAGAGAGGGTAGCAGGAGCAGGTGTGTGATATCTTTAGCTACATGGGCTCTTCACTATTAATTCTGTCTTCCACCCTCACTGCATGTGGGGAAGAGACTAACTTACTTGCCTGAAACGTAATGAAATTATTTTCTAAGGGGACATAGGAGTTTGCTTTACCTGCCCTGAAGTCGGGTGGTTGAGGTCAATGGAATTTGTTCCTGATGCCACCCAGGAAACCTAGAGGTGGGACTCCCTGGTTGCAGATCTTGAAAAGGGAGGCTGTGTTGGGAATGTTCTACTCCCTAGATGTCTGTGGGACACAAAGTACATTTCAGTGTTTCCTGTGCATCCAACTGAAGCTACGAGGGAATCTGAAGAGCCTACGAAGGCTCACACATGAGAAAACGTTTGCTGGACCGTTACCCAGGCCCAGAGAGCACACACACTGCACTTCCACTCAGACATTCTCTGCCTATTCTCCCTCCCTGTCTCTGCACCCATGCAGCGCGGTTGGGACGTAAGGAGGAAGGAGAAGTAAACACATTCCTGCCTGCAGAAACACCAGCAGGGGGTAGGAAAGGATTTGTCTTAAATCAAATTGGAACTTTTCATTTTCCATAGTAGTAACCAATCTAATTTCTAAATTAAGACATGCTTGTGCAACTTAAATTATAGAATGGTTTGTTAATTAAAATTGAGCAATTAATTCATGTGGTATGCTATAATTTCTATATAAGGACAGGAAAGTAATTCCTCCAATGAGAATCTATAAAGGGGCCACAGCCGACACAGGAATTCCAGTTATTTAAAAATTTCAGTTAGTGTTATCCAACCTAACAGTTACATTTGTATACTTCAGTTGTTTCCCAAAACAAAGAAACCCAGCACCTTAAATATAGAATATGGTCAAATAGTCTTTAGTTAAAGAATTAATTATTAAATAAAAATTATATAAATTTGAAAGGAAATGAAGATTTTTCCATTTCTCCTTCCTCAAGACACACATACACACATTGGTACATGCATACAATACATCTGTACTTTATAAAATCACTCAGACCTACATCAGACCCCACCGTTCAGACCTCATGCAATAGAGCATCGTAGGAATGTTCGGGGACGGCTGCTCCGAAACGACATCCAGTTCTTGCAAACAAAGCAGGATGGTCTGATTATCTTGCAAACAAAACGTCAGCAACTTGCGTGCAGACACCGAGTTAGTCTGAGTAGGAGGAGGACATAGCCGGACGAGATAGAGGGGAGCGGAAAAGAGAAAGGATGAATGATGGGAGTGGAAAGGAAGAAGGATATATGAGGAGAATAAAGGAGGAGAGCAAGAAGTGAGTGTGCTCTCGGTTAACCTGAGCTTGTGTGTCCGTGTCTTTGGTGTCTTTGTGTCTCATTCCTTGGGAGTCGGAAAGCAACAAGAGGTGCCCAACGTGGGACACAAGTGACCCCCACGACCGCTGAGGATCCAGAGGGGAGCGTCTGCTCAAGGTAAGCAGGACCTTTGGGAATTATCAGAGGCGGGACCTCTGGAAATTTTCATCATGGGTAACTCCCCATCCCTTGAACAGGAATATTGTCATTTATTACAGGGACTTTTGCTTTCTACTGGCATTAATGCCAAAGATCATCTTTTACAATAACTTTTTGCTCACATTCAAAAACATTGTTATTGGTTTCGCTCCCAGCGGGTGGTTCAGTTAAGAGCTTGGAAGCAAGTTGTCAAGGCCTTGTGGCAGGCTCATCAACAGGGCGATAAGTTAAATATGCAACTTTGGTGGCTCTGTAGTGCTATTAGTCCACCCTGCAACTTTTTGATTCTGATAGCGAGGAGGATGACCATTCTCCGGGCCAGGATTGCTCTGCTGCCGCCTCTCTTCCTGGAGCTACTGCTTCTCCTTGCCCAGACGGGCCTTTGTCTGATGGGGATGAGGACCAGGATCCTGAGCTTAGTCCGTTAAAGAGGCAGGTGCAGGATCTTATTTTTCAAGTACAACGTATGGCGGAAAAGGCTGCTCCTCGCCCAGAGATAAAACAGGCTTTTCCGATCACGGCATCTCCTGGTGTGGGTCCTCCTCCACGTCAAACTTTTACTTTCCCTGCTCCACATTATGATGATGACGGGGATGATGATTTGCCTCCTCCTCCTGATTTTGATGATCGTCCTCAGCCTCTGCAGAGCTTACATACTTTTCCAATGACCAGACAGCACTTTCCACCTAATGCTCAATGTCCTCAGGGCGGAATTAATGGTAACTATGCCCCCTTGAGTTTTAAAATTTTAAAAGACCTAAAACAGGCAATTCAAAATTATGGACCACAATCTCCTTTTGTTATTGGATTGATTGGAGCTGTGGCAGGAGAAAATAATCTGATTCCTACCGATTGGGAAAATTTATGTAAAACTGTTCTCGAGGGACCACAGTGTTTACAATTCAAAGGATGGTGGCTTGAAGCAGCCCGCGAACAAGCCCGGAAAAATGCCGCTCAGAACGCTCTGGGCCCAACAGAGGAGGAGCTACCGGGTCTGGAGGTTTTAATACTTTGCAAGCCCAAGGCGGCTTGTCTGACTTGGCTCTCACTCAACTTAAAGTAGTTGTTATGAAGGCATGGATGGAAATTAAGGTCTCTGGTAAGATTGCTCCTTCCTTTGCCAAGACAATACAAGGACCTCCAGAGCCTTACCCTGACTTTGTCTCTCGGCTAAAGGACGCGGTCATGAGAGGGGTCGGTGACTCCCCTGCCGCCACAACGCTGTCACAGGTTTTGGCCTTAGAGAACGCTAACCCTGGATGTCAGAAGGCCTTACGGCCCATTAAGGCACAAGGTGGAGACCTAGATGAGTATATACGTGCTTGTGCTGGAATTGGAGGACATGCTCTCCAGGCCCAATGCCAGCCGCAGCAATTCACAAAGGGTTTTCTGGAAATCAACAAAAATGTTACAATTGGGGAAGGCCAGGACATTTCAAAAAAGATCGCCGTGAAGGAAAAAATCCAGGCCTGACCCGACTGTCCTCTGGGTCTCCTAAGGTACCTATTTCCTGGCCCTTGTCGGAGATGTGGGAAAGGACGACACTGGACTAATGAATGTCGTTCTCTATGGGATAAAGATGGAGATTTTATCAGTGATCAATCGGGAAACAGGAAGGACGGACCTTGGTCTTGGGGTCCGAGTCAGAACAATACAAGGCCAATGCACCAGTACCCTGTCAGCGACGGGAGGTACCACCAGCAACAGAACGCTTAACTGTGTCTGATTTAGGCACAGCCACTTTAGGCAGTGCTGCTGCAGATCTTTTTGTGTCTCAACCCTACTATCTATCTCCCTCTGGGGGAGTGTGCAAATTATCCACTGGAATTTTTGGTCCCATTCCTCCACATACAGTGGGCTTAATTATTGGAAGAAGTTGCAGTACCTGCAGAAGCTTTAGTAAAATGGTTGTTTTTATGTAATAAACAGACAAAATGACTTCTAACATATCCTAATAAAGTAGCTATTTTAATCATAAAGGGCCGACATCAGATTCGACAACTCCTGGGACAGGACCCTCGTCGGTTAGTAGTCCCTTACACTAACCAGCACTCGACTCTTTACTGCAGTTCAATGAAACCTGGCAAATTGCCTGTTCTGAGTATGTGGGTGAAATTGATAATCATTACCCATCTCATAAGTTGTTACAATTTATTTCCAAACACCCTGTAATTTTAAAGAAAATAGTTGTTTTTCTCCTGTTTAAGGACCTACTGTATTTACTGATGCTTCTAGTACTAGAAAAGCTGGATTTGGGAGTGAGTCCTCACAAAATGTTTGTTCCCATACTTACCCATCTGTGCAGCAGGGAGAATTGTACGCTATTTTATTGGCTTTGCAGAACTTTTCTACTTCTCCAGTTAACATTGTCAGTGACTCACAATATGCTGTTGCAGCAGTCCAGTGCTTGGAAGACGTTCACATTCTCCTTTCTCCACAGATTCCCTGACACACTTATTTATACAAATTCAACAACGATTGGTGCAGCATTCTTGTCCTGTATTTCTAACTCACATTCGATCTCATACCCTTTTACCAGGACCATTGGCACAGGGCAATGCTGCTGTGGATTCTCTGCTTGTGGCCACTGTTCAACAGGCTCACGCAGAACATGCTTTGCATCATACTAATGCTAAGTGTCTTCAAAAATGCTTTGCAATAAAAAATCAGGCTAAATGAGTTATCTTGTCTTGTGACACTTGCCAGCCATTTGCCTCTCTTCCTCTTCCCCCTGGTGCAAATCCACGAGGAGAAGAGCCTAATGCTCCATTGTGCCCTCCTTCGGAAAATTGGTCATGTGTTTCACTGTATTGACACCTATTCTCACTCTCAATGGGCCACACCGCTCTCCTCAGAGCGGGCGGATGCTGTGACTCACCATCTTTGAGCGTGTTTTGCTGTTATGGGAATTCCTAAATGTATAAAAACTGATAATGCCCTTGCTTATACCTCTAAAAATTTAGCTAATTTTCAATTATACAATATTCATCATACCACGGGCATTCCTTTTAATAGTCAAGGACAAGCCATAATTGAACCATGCTACAAAAACAAAAGGGGGGAAATGGCGAGGTCTATGGAGCCACTCCGAAAGAACAATTCTATAAAGTTTTAGGTACTTTAAATTTTTTGAACATTTGGTCTACGCAGGATGTTACAGCTGCTGAAAAACATTTCTTACGCACGGTAAACTAAATTCCAACAGAACCTCAGCTGGTGTTTATTAAAAACCTGAAGGGTGACTGCGAACCTGCTCAGGTTTTACAATGGGGTTGCGGGCATGCATATGTGTCCACAGGTGCAGAGAAATTCTGGGTCCCCACTCGCCTTACTATGACAAGGCATGGCCAAACAACAACGCCTTGGCGAGATGGTTAAAGAATTCCAGCCGATGGATCTTCAAAGGCGCACCTTTAACCTTGGAACCCGATCTGCACACCCCCTACGTGGGGGCGGCGTAAGAAGCTGACTCAGGAGGCAGAGCAGGTGGCTACTCAAGCCGGCCAGACGCTTACCCCCTCCTCTCCTTTCCTGGCCACGCTTGCGGTGGTCTCCTGTCAGGTGGGGGCTTCTTCTGATCATATGTATTGGGCCTATATCCCTAATCCACCTTTGCTCCAGGCTCTCTCCTGGGGAGATCCTGAATTAACAGTATACACCAATGAGACTCAGTGGATGCCTGGACCCTGTGATGCTTCTCTGCCCCATTATTCTTCTGAAGAATTTGTCCAGTTATGAGGCAGGTTGTACAGGCATGCCTGTTTGTATTGGACAAGGCAATCATTGTTTAACTCCTTCCCATGAAGCATGGGGACTTAAATATAACCATTCTCATTCTGCTGCTAGCTTATTTCTCTTATCAGTCAAAAGTTTTTTAACTCTCAGCCGCAACATTTCAGTGCAGGAGCGGCCTCCTACCCTTGTTTCTATCTGTCCCCTTCCTGTTGTAGTTGCAGAGATGTCCCATTTTGCCTGGACCCGATGTCGAGGGTCCACTGCTAAACTTCTGGTTAAGGCTTCCTTTCAGGTGATAGATTGGACTCCCCATGGGGATCTAGAAACAAAGTTTTCTCATTGTTCCATTATGATGCCAAGAACATAATTATAACATTAGCAGCACAGCTAACAAATCTTCTATTTGGCATGAAGCGGGTCTTACTCCCCCAACAGGAGAGAACTTGGGCTCTAGAGAGGTGAGGCACAACCCCTCACCCTCTCTGAGGTCAACTCCCTGGCTGTCTGGTGTCCCCCACTGCTCCCAAGGTAACCTGAAAAAACAATATCGGTTATGTGCCAACAGGAATGATTTAGGGACTGAGTCAACCCCTTGGGGTGATTTCAGCACACTGAGTCCTTGGGGCTATATGTTCTTATGGAGATACAATGCACGTTGAATCACAATGGGGACTTGGGAGGTGGGGAAAAGCAGCCCCATAGGCAATGTTATGCCCAGATGTTCGAATAACCAGTCTCACTTCCTTCTGTGCTCACCAATAAAAGCTATGTGGTGACCCGATTTGGGGCCTCAGTCCATGAGGCTGGAGCCCCTTGGCCCCGCTTAAAACTCATTTTTGGCTGCTGTGTTTCACCACCTTGTGCCGCCCCTCCCGTTTACCCACTGCCTGTGTCGTGCGGGACGTGACATCTAATTTTGTGCTTATTTCTGTTTTTTGCACTCTTTCACTGCTGGAAACAAAAGTTCAAATCCATGAAGCGACAACAACAAGTATTTGCTCTCCTCTGCTATAAAAAATAAAAAAGGGGGAAATGCAGGTATCCTTCCGGGACGGCTGCTCCGAAACGACATCCAGTTCTTGCAAACAAAGCAGGATGGTTTGATTATCTTGCAAACAAAACGTCAGCAACTTGCGTGCAGACACCGAGTTAGTCTGAGTAGGAGGAGGACATAGCCGGATGAGATAGAGGGGAGCGGAAAAGAGAAAGGATGAATGATGGGAGTGGAAAGGAAGAAGGATATATGAGGAGAATAAAGGAAGAGAGCAAGAAGTGAGTGTGCTCTCGGTTAACCTGAGCTTGTGTGTCAGTGTCTTTGGTGTCTTTGTGTCTCATTCCTCGGGGATCGGAAAGCAACAGAGCATCGTATTTAAGGGTGCGGTTTCTGGACTGTGTCTCCCATGACAGCTGATTGAAGTCATTCCCTAATCCTAGAATCGCTGAAAGGAGGAGTCACAGGTGAGGGGAGGCACATTTTCAGAAAATGGAAACAATTTTGCGCTGGAATGCCCTACGTCCCTAGGGCCTGTGCTGGCAAAGATGGCAAACGGAGTGCCAGGAGCTCGGAGTTTCCAGGATGACTGAAGAGCAGGAGGTGCCCAGTGAGCGAAGCAAACTGTTATTGGCCACATGGGGGCAGCTATTGAAGGCGACACTTGGGCTTCTTAGGTGACGTTTCAAAACGAACCTTTTCCTTCACAGTCGCTCAATGATCTAAGTTAAGTTTGAGGCTTTTGGAACAGACTAGAAAGTCCAGAATTATTCCATGTAGCAATGGAACCTGTGGTTGGCTGGTAGGGAAACATGCTGAGATGCTGATTCAGAGTTTTCAACCACCGAGCCCTGATGTCCCACTACCACACACATCTACAGGGAAGGGTGGGGGAGGGGGAGAGAGAGAGAGAGAGAGAGAGAGAGAGAGAGAGGAGAGAGAGAGAGAGAGAGAGAGAGAGAGAGAGAGAGAGAGAGAGAGAGGTGTGTGCGTGTACAGATTTTATATTCATGGAAATCTAGACAGATATAGATGTATATCCGCATTTCCTTATTTACAAACACCACCCAAGCAAAGGTGATTTCCCTCCCTGAGGACCTGTGCAAAGAGAACTCTGGTCTTTGAGTATCAGGTTTCCATTGGAGGTGAAGAGAGGAAGAATCAAACTCTCAAACTATAATCCTCCCAGATTAAAGATGAGCCCAAAAACCAGGGGGCCCTTTATTCACACAGAACATGTTAGCAAAGCACCCTCACTCATTTGTTGATATCAAGAGTTGGCAGTTTTCACTCTGATAGAGATTTATTTCAGCAGACTAGCCTCTGGCCCCTCTTGGGACGGGAAGGAGAAATATTATAGAACAGGAAAATTTTCTCACATGGGTTTGTGAAGGAAATGCCCAGCTCAAAACCCCCTCAGCTCCTCTGATGGGGTGTCCTCAATAGGAGAAACAGCACTAAGACGCTGAGTGCTGAAGGGGAAAGGCAGGGAGGGGAGAGTGAAAGACTGGGCTGGAGGTTCTCAGAACTTAAATCACACAAACACGAAGGAATGACGTTCCAGACTTGACCTGGGTCCCATGTGGAAGTTCCCATTTCCAAGCCCTACCTTTACCCCAAATAATATTTTCTCTGGTCCTAGGTTTGGTAATTTAGGAGAACCAGAGTGAGCTATGGTGGATATCTAGATCTAGCCTAGATACAGATATGCAGATATAATGGCATTTAGTCATTTAAAATGTTCTCATTCACTTCTGTGGTCTTGTCTGCATTGTGAAATTCCGGAAATAGAAGCGACAATATTTAATTTCTCAGGCTCTGCTTGCCCCAGGTTTCTGAATGTGGCCGTCATTATGCCCTGAAACAGGTTTAGGAGATTTGGGAGGTGGTAGTGTGACCACAAAATGAGGCGTCCTCCTAGGCGCGGTGTCCAGGTTCTTGGTATCTCAAGCAAAGAATTGAAGGAGACACACACCAGAGTGTAGAGGTGAAACAAAGAGATAGTTTATTGAGAGAAAGTACACTCCAAAGAGGTAGGAGTGGGCTCGAGCAGGAAAATGGCTCAAGAGCCCTGATTAATGGGGCTTTGGTACTTTTATTTTCTTTGGCTATAAGGGTTACGCCCATCTGGGTGTGGGCCTCTTGATTGACAAGTTTGATTGACAGGGGCTGTGATACCACCTTTTCATTGTCCCTGTTTCCTTTGCAAACTCAGTTACCTCCTGTTTGTCTTACCTTGGGGGAGGAATTACTAGCAAAAGGGTGATATCAAGGTGGTGATCATTTCAGCAGGGTAGGTCCCATGGGAGGGGTCCCAAGATCCCCCAATTGTATCTGCCTTCTTCACATTCTCTTGAGAGGTATGATCCCCACAAATCTCCATGGGAAGCTGAGGGACAGGAGGTCTCATCTTCTGTACCTGCTTCCTGCTGAGTGTGGTCCTTGTCTCTACCTGTCGAAGATTCACGGAGCTCTCACCCTAACAGATCTAAAAGGGGAAGGGGTCTTGAGATCCACCTGGGAGAAATGATGATTTCTTTAGTCAGGAAGGGCTGGAAGACTTGCCAGGCGATATTTGCACCCCAATGGCCCCTACATAAGGAGAACCAGACCCAGTGAATAAGTTCAAAAGCATTGACCCTGAAAAGCAGGCCTTAAAGCCATCTCTGCCGGGTTGCTACATGATAGAAGATTTGTTTAGCACTTTGGAATCTGCATCCTGCTGACTTTGGGCTCCACAGGCACCCAGGTGTCACTGCCTGTCTAGGAATGGCCTGGAGATGATACAATTAACAAACACTGATTTACAGTCACCAGGATAATTAGCTAAAGCCTCACACACCCAGTAAAGTTTTATCACATATCACAAATTCCAGGATGAGTAACCAAGGTTGGAGGCAGGACATTTTGGGAACATAAGTTACAAATTTTTCTCTGAGTGATTAACTCAAGCCTGGGCAAAGGATATCTGGAAGCTGCAGGTTAA
>PVJL010020046.1:0-12763 GCA_004026885.1 Lyroderma lyra
TGTTGTTAAGTCTTATTAGTTCTTTATATATTTTAGATATTAGACTCTTATCTGATGCTTTATTTACAAACATTTTCTCCCATTCAGTTGGCTATGTCTTTCCCTTGTTGATGGTTTCATTTGTTGTGCAGAAGCTTTTTAGTTTGATATAGTCCCATTCATTTAATTTTGCATTTACTTTCCTTGCCCTTTGAGGTCAGGTTCATGAATCTTCCTTAAGTCCTAGGTCAATAAGTTTAGTGTCGATGTTTTCTTCTGTACAGTTTATTGCTGCAGGTCTGATATGAAGGTCTTTAATCCATTTTGAGTTAATTTTTGTACATGGAGAGAATTCACAGCTCAGGTTCATTCTTTTGCATATGTTTTTCCAGTTTTCCCAGGGCCACCTACTAAAGAGACTGTTCTTTCCCCATTGTATGTTTTTTGCTCCTTTATCAAAAATTATCTGTCCATAAATTTATGGGTTTATTTCTGGGTTTTCTGTTCTGTTCATTGGTCTATATTTCTGTTTTTCTGCCAGTACCAAGGTGTTTTTACTATCGATGATTTGTAATATAAATTGAAGTCAGGGAATGTAATGCCACCAGCCTTACTCTTTTTATGTAGTATTGCTTTGGTAATTCGAGGTCTTTTATGGTTCCATATAAATCTAATAATTCTTTTATCTATTTCACAAAAGTATGATTGTGGGATTTTGATGGGTATTGCATTAAATCTGTAGATTGCTTTGGGCAGAATGGCCATTTTAACAATATCAAGTCTTCCCATCCATGAACAGGGGATATTTTTCCACCTCTTAAAGTCTGTTCCAATTTCTTTCAAAAATGTCTTATAGTTTTCCGTGTATAAGTCTGTCATGTTCTTTGTTAAGTTAATTCCCAGGTATTTCAATCTTTTGTTGTGATAGCAAAAGGAATTGACTCCCTCATTTCTTTTTCTGAGGATTCGTTGTTTGTATATAGGAATGCTGTTGGTTTCTTTACATTGATTTTGTATCCTGCAAATTTACTATATTTGTGTATTGTTTCTAATAGTTTCCTGGTGGAATCTTTGGAATTTTTTATGTAAAGAATCATGTCATCTGCAAATAGTGACAACTGGACCACTTCTTTCCCAATTTGGATACTTTTATTCCTTTCTCTTGCCTGATTGCTGTGGCTAGAACTTCCAATACTATACTAAATAGCAGTCGTGACAGGAAGCATCCCTGTCTTGTTCCTGATTTTAGGGGAATAGGCTTCAGCTTTTCCCCATTCAGTATGATGTTAGCCAAGGCTTGTCATATATGGCCTTTATTATGTTGAGATACTTTCTTTCTATACCTATTTTATTTGGTGTTTTGATAATAAATGGATGTTGTATCTTGTCAAAACTTTTTCTGCATCAATTGAAATCACTATATGATCTTTATCTTTGATTTTATTTATGTGGTGTATCACATTGATTGATTTTCATATATTGAACCATCCTTGTGCTCCTGGGATGAATCCCACTTGATCTTGATGTATGATCTTTTTGATGCATTGTTGTATTCTGCCGGGGTCCTGCCTCGGCATTTCAGTGAACAGTACCTGAAGTGGGGGGCGAGGTTTAAGGAAACAAAGAGAGAAAGAGACAAAGAGGGTCCGGGAGGACTGGAAGCATTCTTAGCAACTAGCCCCGAGTTTATTTTTCCTCCCCAATTTATGTGCCTACAGCGCAGTGCAGTACAGCAGAAACAAACATGCATTATTCTCACTCAAGGACAAATCACAAACCATCCCTGACTCTCTGCCAGCTAACTTGAAGGTCAGAGTAAACGAGAGGGAGTCAGTTTCCCAAGGCATATCTTCCAAGTACCCAGATAGTCTTCTTTCTCTAGAGCCTCCCAAGGAACTGGCCTTATCAGCCAGATTCCTCAGTGAGCAGTAAACACCCTTCAGGCGCAGAAAGGAACATTACAAGAAGCAAAATAAATTATGCTTCCCTGAAGCCAGCCTGCATGGCTCCCAACATCTTCCCCTTTTTTATTTAATAAAACACATTTGTGACCCCAGGTGAGAACGAAAGACAGTGCCTGTCTTAGGCGTTTTCCTGGTAAGTAATAACCTTACCCGTCATTGGCATTTCATCATCTTATGATGAAACCCTGTCTTAGGTTGTTTATCCCCAGGGAAATCTTACCCATCTTTGACTATCCTGCCTTCACTAAATCTGGGGGGAGTGGAGCGAAATAAAACAGGCGGCCAAGCTTAAGGCATCGCCCTAAGCTTAATCTCATGGATGTTGGCTTGAATATCCATCATCCTTTTAATGAAACATTTAATGAGGACGGGGAGTAGGCACAGAACTACACAGACACAAAGGCCCAATGCAAGAAATGCCATAACAGAATAGATAACATTTGGCATAGAGGGCAAAGAATTTCTCATCATTTCAACAAACTTAGAGGTAACTTGAGCTGCATCAAATTTTAAGGGTTCAGCTTCTCTCATATTTTTAATTTCATCATGAAGCCAAAGTATGTCCAGAGATTCACTAGCATTATGCCATATTCCCTGAAGATGTAAACAAACTCTATTCCATTCATGCTATTATTATATATCTTAGGGTTAACACATATCCAATGATATTGAGCATGACATACCAAATGAGATCTGACCTTTATACTTTGAATTTCATTTCCCAAATATTGAACCCTATCATATAAAGCATTTACTTTTTGTTCTAACCTTCTATTTATGTTTTCTTGAGTTCCCAAAGCTAAAGTAACATTCTTCGAAAGATCATTAACATAATGCGCATTTTGAATAGTTTGTGAAAGAGCTACAGCAGCAGTGGCAGCAGTTGCAATGATAGTTACTAAAACCATTATTCCAGCAACCAAAAGTCCTATACATCTTTTTGGTCTACTTAAAGCATACTCAATCTCTTTAAAAACCTGCAAACTTCTTTCAGTATACCAAGGTCCAGAAACATTAACAGGAAGCATAACAAAAGATGGTTGATTAAGAATCACAATACGGGTTCCAAGCAGGACCCAAGAAACACAATTAGTCAAATTACAATTAGAACAAGGTACATTAAACATATTTCCCTTAAAGTGGACAATAATATTCCCAATGAAAAGAACATAAGGGGAAGGAACACAAGCAGATACATTAACAGTTTTAACAGTGGTAGTCCAAGCTCTAGTCCCATCTTTTCTGACAGCTGTCTGATTGCAGGGAGTATCTGATTTACAGAACTCAACTATCTGGATGATCTCACCCATCGCCCCCCCGCAAGTCTCCAAAGTGAGTTTTGTTGAATATCGCGTATCAGAGCTCTATAGTCCGGAGGCCAGCCCTCGGGCCCAACTTGTCCGATTAGTCTGTGACCAATCAACAATATGTCTATCTGTGCCAGGGATGTCATGTCGGGCAGGGCTATTTCCATGACAGTCTGTCCATGGAACAGCCTCGGTGTGAAGTTCCAATTTTCTGCCACAAGGCGAACGTGACTGAGGAACAGGCCAATCTATCTTTTTTCCTTCAGACCAATCACCTAGCAAATTAAGGCTAACAGTCCACCCAACCCAAGAGTCATTAATATGCATGGTAACAGAGGAGCTAATGTAAGCATCCATGGCTGACACATTTTTAACAATACAGATAGGCAGTCCTATTCCCAAGCCACTGTAATTAAAATTCATGTCTGTCTGCCACTTCATATGACCACTAGATGGCAGGACTAGAGAGCATGGGTGTCATTAACATACACTGGGATCTCGGGGCTCTCCCATACCACTGGATGGAGGATTGGTGGATCTGGTACATAGGCCCAGTACATCTCCCCTGGTGCGATCGGGGGACAGTCCATCAGCATCAACAGCAGGAGCATCATCGTGAGTCTGAGAGTTTTCTGCGACGTGGACCAACCTCTCCCGGAGCCACCTGGCGCTGTCTGCATTCTGTGGAAAAACACAAATATGCCCTCTTCCCCAAATTAGCACTGGATCGGGGCCATTCCCTGCACCCGTGAGTGGATCCTTCCATCTCACCTGAGCATATGTGCTCTGTGTGGTGGGGTGCCCAAATCGCTCTGTTGCGGAGCATCCATGAGCATCAAATGTTAAAAAATTTAAAATAAATAATTCTGAGATGACACGGGGTATAACTCCCATTTTTTATTTTTTCTAATTGAGCCTTCAGGGAGCCATGAGCTCTTTCAACAATACTTTGTCCCTGAGGGTTATAAAGAATTCCAGTTTTATGAGTAATCAGAAAATTTGTACAAAATTTTTGAAACGCCTGACTAGGCTAGCCAGACCCATTGTCAGTTTTTAAAATTTGAGGAACTCCCATAGGAGAAAAGCATTTTAAGCAGTGTGCTATAACATGCTTAGTGGCCTCTCCTCCAGTGTCCCTGCAGGAGGGGATTCCTGAGGCATCTCCTTTAGATTTGCATTCACTGGCCCAATGTTTTCTTCTCTTATATCTAGGACAAAGGCCAAGTTGCCGTCCCTGCTGAGAAGCCTCAGCTTGTCTTTTAGGATATTGTTTAAGTTGATGGCCCATTTGCCCACATCCAAACCAGCTTCCAGGGTGTCCCGTGACTCGGGCTTTCTCCCGCTTTTGCTGTTGCCTGTTCTAGGTTACTTTCAATTTTAGGCGAATCTTGTTTTGAATTTCTTGGGCTAAAAACAACTGAGGATCATCTAGATCAGGGTCATGATACCGAGCTGCTTTTTCCTCTAAGTCTTCCTCATCCTGAGGATCCAGCTCCTCGTCAGGGGCAACTTTCTCATGGAGCTAGAGCGAGAGAGCAGACGGGGAGGGGCAGTCGGAGCTGCAGGGTCAGGTCGCGATCCCGACACTTGCTCCTTTTCCTGACCCCGCATATCCTCATGTCTGGGATCCAACCTATCTCTAATTAGAGTCCATAAAGCAAAAGTATCTACTGGAATTTTTCCAGGTCCATGAGCTTCAAAGTAACCTTGTAATTGGACCCGCACTTTTCCCCAAGTTTTTACACTTACAGTCCCCTCTTCTGGAAACCAGGGACAAATCTTTTCTATAAAATCTAGAAACTTTTCAAATTGTGGTTTTCCTACCTTCGCTCCCCTGGCCTTGAGGAGGTTTAGTAGGAGATGGGTGTACAACTGTTTACTATTTCCTGCACCCATCTTTATTACTATCACTCCCGGTCTTTTCTCACCGCACACCACTTACCCGTACATACGACTTTTTTCCGCGGTGACCTTCACCTGATCCCCAGTATTCAGGTCCCTGTTCAGGCGCCAACTCTGCCGGGGTCCTGCCTCGGTGTTCCAGTGAACAGTACCTGAAGTGGGGAAAGAGGTTTAAGGAAACAAAGAGAGAAAGAGACAAAGAGGGTCCGGGAGGACTGGAAGCATTCTTAGCAACAAGCCCTGAGTTTATTTTTTCTCCCCAGTATATCCCCACAGCGCAGTGCAGTACAGCAGAACAAATATGCATTATCTTACTCAAGGACAAATCATAAACTATCCTTGACTCTCTACCAGTTAACTTGAAGGTCAGAGTAAACGAGAGGGAGTCAGTTTCCCAAGGCATTTCTTCCAAGTACCCAGATAGTCTTTTTCTTTAGAGTCTCCCAAGGAACTGGCCTTATCAGCCACATACCTCAGTGAGCAGTAAACATCCTCCAGGCTCAGAAAGGAACACTACAAGACGCAAAATAAGTTATGCTTCCCTAAAGCCAGCCTGCATGGCTCCCAACAAACCCACTTGCCACGACCTGCGTGGGCGAACAGGTGAACTGGAGGGGAATGAAGAAAAAAAACACACAGACACAGACACAGACAGAAAAGCTGGGACCGGTGGTTCTCTGCGCTCTGATGGAGACACAGAGACCCCGCCAGGCAGCAGCAAGTTTATTTTATAGGGTGGGCAAAACAAGTGAGATCATAAGGGTAAATCAGTAAAGCGAGACCGGAAAGTACATCTTAACTGGGACAAATAGTTAGACAACTGCATTTAATCAATATTTTGGTACATGTTGCTAAGGCTTTACTGATTATATTATTATTATTCTCTTCAAGGCAGGCAGGCCACAAGTTATGTCTCGAAACTTTTCCAGAGACCAAACAACCTTGCTCACAATGTCATATTGTTACCAGAAAATGGGGTGTCCTTGTCAACACGACGTCCAGGTTCTTGGTGTCTTGAGCAAGGACTTGAACGAGACACACAAAAAAGTAAAGTGATGAAACAAAGAGATAGTTTATTGAAGGGAAAGTATGCTCCAAAGAGGTAGGAGCAGGCTTGAGCAAGAAAATGGCTCAGGAGCCCTGATGAACGAGGCTTTGGGGATTTTATTCTAAGTCTTCAGGGGAGACAGCTCTGGGCATGGGGTCTCTTGATTGACAAGTTTGATTGACAAGAGATCTATTTCAAAACACCTTCTGACTGCACATGTCCTTTCCCAGAGTTCAATCTGTTATAATGATATTAATGAACTTCCGGGCATATGTATGATATTACAATGATGGTATATCAGGTAACTCTCACTGTGTAGGAGTTAGGAGCTGGCCAAAACTTGTGGGCTACTTAGGCCCTCTGATTTCCTTGTCTTTGTCTGGAACTTCCTCCTAGTCAGGGGCAGGGATTACATGTGAAAAGGTGGTATCTAGGCATAACAATTCCAGCAGGCAGTCTCATGGAGGAGGTCGAGATTTCCCTATTCTATCTGCCTTCCTCACATGCTCTTGAGAGACGTGATCCCCACAAATCTCCATGGGAAGCTGAGGGGGTGGAGGTCTCATTTTCTCTATCTGCTTCCTGCTGAAAATGGTTGTTGTCCCTACCTATTGGGGATCCACGGAGCTCTCACCCTATCTGATCTAAAGGGGGAAGGGGTCTCGAGATCCGCCAAGTTTGACTCCTTTGGTCGAGATGGGCTGGAAGTCTTGTTGGGGTAACACTTGTATCCTGATGAAGAGAAATTAATTTAGTTAGTAGTTTTAAAGGTATTGATCTAAGAAATAGGTTTTAAAGCCCCTGTCACTAGATGGTTTTAGGATGGAGAGTTCGTTGGGCCTGCGGCTTTTTGACTTCTGGCCCAAATGGTTATTCAGGTGTTATCCCCTGTCTAGGTCCAGAAAGGCCTGGAAGGGGTGCTTGCCTGTAGGTGATTGTAATCAGCAAGCTGGAGACATCAGTTACAAGTTTTGAAGTAATTACCCACGGGGGACGTCTGTTGCTTGGTATGAGGAGCCAGAGAAAATTGAGAAGGATAGCGATTAAGACTTTAGACTAGGAAAAAGGTGAAACTGAGAGCTAAAGAACAAGGAAAAGAGTCCTTTAGTGAAGTGGGGGGATGGCTACTCTGTTTGGCCCATATCAATATTTTGCCAGAAGTCAGAAACCACACTCCGAGCATTGTCCTTGTGCACCCAGCTCTGGGCTGCGTTGCAAAACCCTTGAACTGTAGACTCCAAGCACACAGGTAGCCTTACTAAAACCTGTTTACTCAAAGGATCTGGCTTCTGGCTCATGCGCTCCCTACATCTCCCCCTTTTTTATTTTTAAGGTGAGACAATGTGTGTTCAATTGGGGGGAATGGTTGAGCTCAATTTGTCAGATTTCAGGCTGTAGTGGGAAACAAGTCAGCCAGGGGGCAAGGGATTAACCTCAAAGAGTGTGAGGAGCTGTGCCTCTCCTCTGTAGAGCCCAAGCTCTCTCTTGTTGGCCCCTATGCAACTGTGCCTGTCTTAGGTTGTTCCTCCCTTGAGGAATCTTACCCATTATTGACTAACCAGCCATCCTCTGGGGCCACACAGGGTGATGTGAGGTAAATTATGCCCCTATTTTTCTATTTTTTGTTTAGGATGAGATGATGTGTTATTAATTGGAGGTCTTGGACTCGGAACTGGAGGACTTGGCAGCCGACCAAGAAGAAAACAAACAAAATACCAATCAAGCATATGATAGCTAACAAGTACCACACAGAATGTTTTAAAACATTTAATGGATTGAACCCTTTAAGTTCTGTTAGAATACCTTGAGCTACTTGAGCAGGATCAAGGATATTTAGATGACTATTGTGAATAGCCAGGATTTCAGAGTGTAATTGTTGTAAATTGAGACTGATGTATTATGAGTCCAAACTCCTAACAAGTGTTATTGAACCTTATCCCAACACCACTTATATTTATTATAAATTGTCGGGAGCCATGGAAAAATACAGACCTTGCATTAAGAAAGAACACGGCCTTTCTTATTCAGGGTTTACTTTCTGGATTAGCTAGGCGCGCTGAACCTCAGCCGCGGGCGCCAAACAAAAGCAGTGAGCTAAGCACACCAAACTTTAGCCCGCGGGCGCCAACTTAAGGTACTGCCCCAACGCCCCACTGCCCACATGTCGGCACCACCCTGTCCGGCACTATAGCCAATTATACAGTGACAACTACCTCACCTCATAGGCAGTGCTGCCCGCCTTTGTTCCTACTGTATATATACTACTGTTAAAAAAATAAAATTTTGAGGCTTGATCAGAATCCTGTCTTGCCTCCATCTCTTTGTGTCTCCTGTCCCTCTTTTTATCCTCCACAGGTTCCTCCTTGCCCTGCGTTGTTTTGTCCCGTGGGTCGGGGCAATAAATCATAGAAGTTACACAAATTGCCTTATAATTTGCATGGCATAAAAGTTTTTGGCAAAGCCTAAGGCTTTTTACTTCACTACCTATTCCAATGACAGCTGTCTCTAGGGCATTTATTTTAACTTTTATTTTTTTTTTTATCAATGACTACTTGATTGTTTAAAACCAATGAAGTATCATGTGTAAGTTCATTGACATAATGATCATCTTGAATACTTTGAGACAAGGCAAGAGCAGAAGTTGTTAAAGTTGATATAAGCATGATTAAAGAAACTATTCCAACAATAATTAACCCTATAACTCGACGAGGGTGAGCCAACTGATTATGAATTTCTTGAAGCATTTGAAGACCTTGATCATGATACCAAGGTCCTGTAATGTTAGCAGGAAGCATTACAAAAGAAGGCTGATACAATACTATAATTTGATTATTTGACTGAATAGAAGTAATACATTTTAAACAACTCACATTATAGTGGGAATTTTTATAAAACAGTTTTACTGGTCCATGGAGAAGCAAGAGTAAAGCCCTTCTGGGTCAGCTTCTTTTCCTGACCCCAAGTTGGAATCTGGCTTTTTTTAGTGGTCACTGCAGGGGGACGTCATGCCCTTTTGAAGGATTTACTCTCAGGGAATATCGTGGTGGGTTTCAGCGGCTTGTCCTTTGGAATGATCATCGGCTCTGTGAGTCTCATCTTCCGCAGGGGTGGAACGAACTCCTCAGGATTCATGATGTTTTACAAGCCATTTAGGAATCCACGTGGGCTGTAAATCTCCTTTTGGAAAGACACAAACAAATCCTCTTCCCCACATTAGTACTGGATCTGGCTCACGCCACTGTCCGGTAGCTAAATCTTTCCATATTATTTTGCCTCTCTGCAAAGAGGGCGTCTTTTGAAAATGTCTATCTTCAGGGGATACTCTCTGTTCATCACAATTCAAGAAATTTAAAATAAAAAGAGAATGATTAACATAATTTTGAGGGGTAGGGGAATACCCTATAGTCCCTCTTTTTATTTTTTGTAATTGAATTTTTAATGTTTTATGAGCTCTTTCAACAATAGCTTGTCCTTGGGGATTATAAGGAATGCCAGTCTTAAGCTGAATGCCCATTTGAAGAGCAAATTGTTGAAAACTCTGAGAAATATAAGCCGGACCATTGTCAGTTTTAATTTGTTGAGGTTTGCCCATAACTGTAAAAGCAGCAATACAGTGATTAATTACATGTTTAGCACTTTCTCCCGTTTGCGTTGTTGCAAAAATGAAATGAGAATAAGTATCAACATTAACATGAATGTATTTAGACCGTCCAAATTCAGGAATGTGAGTTATGTCCATTTGCCAAATTTGATTAGGTTTAAGGCCCCGAGGATTAATTCCTGTAGGCAAGACAGGAATATGTATGAGGCATTGGGGGCAAGATTTTACAATTTTCCGTGTTTGTTCCCTTGTGATTTTGAACTCTATGAAGGGAAGCTGCATTTTGGTGATGAAGGGCATGTGCTTGACAAGCCTCATCCCAAGGATTTAAAGAAAGAGCAGGTGATACAAGCAAATCAGCAGAAGCATTTCCTTTTGTTAGAGCACCAAGCAGATTGGTATGTGCTCGCAAATGAGCAATGAAAGGAGGCTGTATACGAGCTCTGATAAGCTGTTGTAATTGGACAAAAAGCTGAAACAATTCTTCACTATTAGTATGACCAATAGTTGCATTCTCAATTAATTTTACAACATGAACAACATAATTACTGTCACTGTAAATATTAAGAGCTTGAGTGGGACGGTCAGTAAAGACCATAAGAATAGCCCAAAGTTCAGCTCTTTGAGGAGACTTATACTGAGTATTTTGAACTCTATTACCAGTTTGTGAATAATATCCAGCATACCCCAAACTAGAACCATCAGTAAATACGGTATGGGCTCCTGAAATGGGGGTGGCCACAATAACTTTTGGGAAAATAAAACCATGTCGGTTAGTAAATTGAATATATTTATTAGATGGATAATACACTGAAATTTGACCAGGAAAGTTAGCTAAGGCAACTTGCCAGCAATCAGCCGACTACCACAACCATTGTTGCTGTTGTACAGAGGAAGGAACAATGGTGACAGACGGTTCAGATCCTAGAATTTCACGAACTCGCCGTCATCCTTTAATGATTAAGGAGGCAGCAAGGTCATAAAAAGGCGTAATGACTTTGGCAGGTGAATGAGCCAAATGGATCCATTCTATAACTCCCTGTGTTTGCCATAAGGCAGCTGTAGGAGTATGAGGAGTGTCAAAAATGATTAAGTAAACTAAGTAGTTAGGATCCACCTGAGTGAGCTGAGACCTGTTAATAGCTTGCTCAACCCGTTGCAGCACCTCCCTTCCTTGGGCAGTTAATGTACAAGGGGAAGCAGGGTCTGAATCTCCTTGTAATATTTCAAATAAAGGACTAAGTTCTGCAGTAGTTAATTTTAATGTTGGTCGCAACCAATTACTATCTCCTAAGTTTTTGAAAATCATTTAGAGTATTGAGTTGATCTTTTTGTATGGTTACTTTTTGCAGAATAATTTGTTTGCCTTCAATTACATGACCAAGATATTGAAATGGAGCTGTTTTCTGTATTTTTTCAGGGGAAATACAAAGACCTGCAATCTTTAAAGCAATTTCAAGATTGGGGAACATCTGATATAAAGTATTAACATTAGCATGACTGATAAGAATGTCATCCATAAAATGAATGCAATAAGCTTCAGGATATTTTGTCTGGACAGGCTGGATGGCCTGTGTCACAAATTCCTGATATAACCTAGGGCTATTAGCCGTGCCCTGTGGCAAAACCTTCCAGCCATACCTTTTCATAGGCTCTTTTTGATTTAAAGAAGGAACACTAAAAGCAAAACGCTTACAGTCAGCAGAATGTAAGGGAATAGTAAAAACAGCAGTCTTTTAAATCTATTATTATCAAATGATGATTTAAAGGCATAGCTGAAGGAGAAGGGAGCCCTAGCTGTAGGGGCCCCATAAGTTCCATGGTTTTATTAACAGCTCTAAGATCTTGTAATAACCGCCATTTTCCTGATCTTTTTTTAATGACAAAAATAGGAGTATTCCATGGACTATTGGTGGGCTCTATATGTCCCTTTTGTAATTGTTATTTAACTAGTTGTTCCACAGCCTGTAATTTCTCCCTAGTTAGGGACCATTGATCTACCCAGACAGGATCATCAGAGAACCAAATAATTTTTGAAGCATGTCTTTGGGTGGGAGAACTGACCAAGGCCCCTGTTAAAAAATTTTTAAAGAATATCCTAAGTCTCTTATATCTAATTTTGGCATAGGAACAATGGGAGTCATCATTCCCTGTTGATTTTTTCCTAACCCTTTCCCACGTTTGAGTACTTACAGTTCCTTCCTCAGGAAACCAAGTACAGGCTTTATGTACAAAATCTAAAAACTCTAAAAGCTGATGCCTTTTTACATTGCTGCCTTTAGCTTGCAGGATACACTTTAACATATGTACATAGAGCTCTCTTTCCTTAGATTCTGAATGTCCCATGTTTTACACCCGGTGCTCCTATTTCGCTCCCACTTACCTTAGTTGCGCTCTGATGGCCTTTAATACTCTTTTAATTGCGATCGCCTCTCAGGAGCACTCCCTTATCTGACAACATGAGTCCCTCCGAACTCTGGTCCCTGTTTGGGCGCCACTTGCCACGACCT
Organism: Lyroderma lyra; assembly: GCA_004026885.1. NCBI lineage: Eukaryota > Metazoa > Chordata > Mammalia > Chiroptera > Megadermatidae > Lyroderma > Lyroderma lyra. Next base: position 12,312 of record PVJL010020046.1, read on the forward strand.
GTGCGGTTGAACAGATGAACTGGAGGGGAGGTGATGGGGAATGAAGAAAAAACACACAGACACAGACAGAAAAGCTGGGACCGGGTGGTTGTCTGCGCTCTGATGGAGACACAGAGACCCCGCCTGGCAGCAGCAAGTTTATTTTATAGGGTGGGCAAAACAAGTGAGATCATAAGGGTAAATCAGCAAAGCGAGACTGGAAAGTACATCTTAACTGGGACAAATAGTTACAGACACCTGCATTTAATCAATGTTTTGGTACATGTTGCTAAGGCATTACTGATTATATTATTATTATTCTCTTCAAGGCAGGCAGGCCAAAAGTTATGTCTCGAAACTTTTCCAGAGACCAAACAACCTTGCTCCCAATGTCATATTTTGCCAGAAGTCAGAGACCACTCTCCGAGCATTGTCCTTGTGCACCCAGCTCAGGGCTGCCTTGCAAAACCCTT
>PVJL010020047.1:0-12765 GCA_004026885.1 Lyroderma lyra
GTTAAAGGGTGGACAATCAAGTTATTAGTCTATATTTTTTAAAAATTATGTCTCTCATAAATACAAAATGATCCAAAATTAGGATGAACACATCTATTTATATACTTTATAAAAGCTTTCCACATATTTTGTGCAAATACTTTTATTTACAAACAAATATTATTAAGCTGCTTACATGAATCAAATGCCATGGTAGCCAATCTCTCAAAAACCTCACAGTTTACTCGGAAAATCCATGAACAGGGAATTCATTACTACATTGTAGAACCTAGACTGAGTATTCTAAAGTAAAGTGTTTCCACATGTACACTAGGGTTAATTGATTGAGGAGTTGAAATTATTGCATTTGTATTAGTTAATTTTGAAACTATATAGACTAAAAATGCATATTTAATATAAATAGATTGATTTTTTATTATATTGGACATACTCTTGCTTAGATTAATAATTGTTTATAATGCTGAATCTAATGTTCTGACATTAGAGATGAAACTCTATTATACCTAATATATAAACAACATACACATAAATACACACATGTACGCACATACACACATTGTAATTTCAAACCAAGAAACTTCTACAAATCTTTGGCTACATTACTCCCTGTTTTGTTTTGTTTTTTTTTATGTTTTTGTTTTTTAATGTGGGTAAGTTCCCTGGCTGGGAATTGAACCCAGGTCGCAGTGTTGACAGTACTGAAGCCTTAGCCACTACACCACCAGGGAACTCCCCCAGCTCCTTTTAGAAAATTACCTGGTATAGTCACATTACCATATTCTCATTTTCTTTACCTTTTATTTCCTTTTCCCTTCAGGAAAACCCACTACCTTATCTAAGTTAATGGGAAAAGCTGAAATGTGGCTCATTCGAACCTACTGGGATTTTGACTTTCCTCGCCCACTCTTACCACATTTTGAATTTGTTGGAGGACTCCACTGTAAACCCGCTAAACCCCTACCTAAGGTAACCTGCTTCTGTTTGTTTTGATTTGTTTACTTTGCATTTTCAGTATGAATGTATCTGTGTTCTTTACAACGTCTGATCACAATGTGAGAGATACGAGAAGCTTGATAAAATGACCTGACAATTAAAAACTTAGATATTTCTGTATACCATTACAAGATTCTAAATTTCATTATCATTAAAAAATAAAATATTATCGCTGAGAGGCTTTAGGAACAGGATCAGTTAATTAAATTAAGACTTCATTATTCAATAAATAAGAAAGCGCCATTCATTCATTCAAAGGACATTCTTAAAGTGACCAATATAGTTCAGAGATAAGTAATGCAGAGAAACAGAAGACACATTGTCCATCATACACACCTAAACTTCTACTTGAAAAGATGGAATATAAGCAAGTAATAAAAAATTGTGTGAAAAGTATTATAAAAAGGAAAGACCATAATGCTTGAGAACATCCAATAGGAATCATAGATAGTATTTCATATCAATGATAATTGAGATTTAATAGATGTGCAGTAACAGAAGGAAGAAATGGGAGAGAAGAAGAAACAAAAGGTAAAGCAGGAAGAATAATAATGACAAGTTCCCCAAAAGTCCAATTTCAGTTTATCAGGAAGAGGCTTAATAAAGATGCAAATGATACTAGAGAGGTAAGCTAGAGATAAGTAATTACAAGTATTTTTAAACATCTAATGAAAGCATTCAGAAGCCACTGAAAAGGAGAAAGGGAAGTAAAAATGAGAGATATGATCAGATTTTTCTTTTAAAAATCCTCAAGGTGCAGTCACTGGATTGAATTGCACAGGAACAAGGGTGGAAAAGCAGACCATATATGAAGTCTGTTGCAAGAGTTCAGTCAACATACGATGAAAAGCTATACATTAAAAAATATGACTGCAAATACTCTTCTAATTATAATACCAACCTTGTTTCTATTTAATAAAAAGAAAATGAACTAACACATATGAAATACTTAAAACATCTCTGGCACATAAAGACAGAGAAGTACTATTAACTATTGTCATTATTGTTATTTTATTATTGTTAAGAATATTAGTGCAATATGTGTCAGCCTATGTTGTTATGATGTCTTATTTAATCAGAACTGGTCTTTAATTGATCAAGATTGTATTTCCTATCCAAATCATAGAAAATATATCCTGTGAAGTACTGAGATGTAAATGCATATGTAATTTGGCCACTGGATGAGGAAGTTGAAATACTAAATCTAGAATATTCCTCACTAGCATTCTAGCTTAAAGGGAAGATCATTCCTCAATGATACGAACAGGTATCCCAACACTATCGGCAGTCAAACCCAACATTGCTTGCCATTAGTACAGTATTTAGACAATTCCTCATTTGAGATCCCAGAGTTTGACATCTAGAGCTTAAAAGAGATTTTCTTATTGTAGCAGGTGTTCTCTGTCATACACCAAGCCTGTACAAAATCTCAGTAAAGAACCTTGGGAGAAAATGGTTCTTACTGTCACAGCCACCTGTTAAAATGATCGAGGAGAAAATGTACAATGCCTATAAGAATCATAAATTGTGTATATATTAAAAAGACCAAAGAATTTTTACCACATTTATCTGAACACTGTTCATAGTCTAAAATTAAAAAATAATTCTCTTAATATATAAGGTATATTCTTATGACAAAAAGAAATCTGTTTTAAATTGCTATCAAAGGATACCTTTAAATCCTAAGTAAAAAGCAAATGTCCTTTACTGAACCATTAAATAATTTTTAAGAGATCTTTTCTGTCTACCATTTCATTGGCAGCAACATAAAACTGAGATCATATTCAAGGGTTAATGCAATATAACTTTGGATTGCAAATTACTTAGGCTATATATGAAAACTTTCACAGGGGAAAGGCAGAGGAAAAATTACTGAAAGTTCTATTTAATCTAAACTTATTATTGAAAAATATACCCTTTTCCCATTAAGGTAGAGTAACAATATAAGTAGGAGTGAGGAAAAAAGGATAAGTAGGACATGGAAAAAGATGAATAGAAGTATAACCATAATAATTAGTAATAGAAGCTATTGTTATTAAGTTGCAAAAAACAAGACTTGAATCCTAGTCAATGATTTTGAAACCTGCCTTTATTCTTTATTATATAGAGTGAATTGTTCCCTAAAACTATGTGCTTCCAACTAATAATTAGGATCCCAGATAATTTCCATATATTAAAGAATTAAGAATCTGAGTTATGGTCAAGATAGTAGAATAAACTCTATGCTCACTCCTCTCACAATCACATCAAATTACAACCAAATGACAGAACAACCATTATTGAGGATGACCTCAAGTCTAGCTGAACCAAAGCCCTGCAACTAAGGACAAAGAGACTACCTTGAGACTGGTAGAGGAGGCAGAGAAGTGGAACAGGCTGGTCTCCCATCCATGTGGGACATTAACATTTGGGAGGGCTATCTCCTGCGAAGGTCCTACGCTTAAGGAGAGAAGAGTCCCAGCTACATACCAGGCTCCCAACCCAGACTTCCAGAGCTGGGGAGAGAAGTCCCCATAACTTCTGTCTGTAAAAAACAGCAGAGATTGTGCCTGAATAAGACAAGGGCTGCTACAGTCCTCAGGCCTTCACAGAAAGGGCACAGGCATTAACTTACTCACTGAGGGACTCACTTGCTCTGAACTCCAGCCCTGGGGCAGCAGCTCAAAAAGTGCCAGGGACATCAGGGAACAAACTGAATTGCCTAGCTTAAGGACAAACGCTGAAAGGGAAGTTTTCTCCCAGCCGAAAAAGCTGGCAGCAACCATTGTTTTATTTCTGAGTCATTTCCCCTCCCAGATTACAGATGTGGGTGGCCACCATATCCAAGTCTCCATCAACCAGGTGCCATGGTTTGTCTGCCCCATACTGGTGATTCCCTGAGATCCTACACCATTTAAATTTTGGACCCACCACCCTACTTCCAGTGGATTTTATGTACAAATGGCATGTCTTGGCTCATATGTGGACTTTCCTAAAATATCTCAAAGGTTCCCAAAACCAAAACAGGCAGCATTTGGCTTTCCATGTCCCATACCTCTGGCTGAGTAGCCCAATACCTGGCACTACCAAGTGTCACCCACAGTTCACACCCTGGCCTCCCAAGGAGCCTAAAAGACAAGTGTAGATAGCAGCCATCTGCAGATTATACGGTTCATGCAAGATGGTCTTGGGCAGGAGACAGACAATGGCTGAACTAAGCTTGTGGAGGGCCTTCTTCAAGGAGGCCCTGGGTTTGGCACATCCAGGGAACAACTTGGACAGAGCCAGAACATCCCCTGGCTACCTCCAAGGATGATGCACCCAAAGGGCAGACTGAGAAGGCATCAGAGCCCTAGTAAAGTGAATATTACTCCATAGAGCTCCTCCACTGTAGTCACAGCCAGTCCTAACAACCAATAAAACCAAGGGTCTTTCCATCCCATTAACATGTAAACAGCAAACAAGTCTTAACTACAACAGGAAGGCACACAAAACCCACACAAGGGACACACCTGAAACACCTGGCCCTGGTGACCAAGGAAACTGTGCTTCCGAGCCCCAGAGCACACCTACTATATAAGGCCATCTATTAAGGCTGGAAGGCATAACAGTGCTACCTAATAGATAGAAGCAAATGCAGATAGACAGCCAAAATGAAGAGAAAAAGAACTATGTCTCCAAAAACAAACAAACAAAACAAAACAAGCAACAACAAGAAAAAAACATAACAAAGTGTCAAAAACAATAACAAAAAAAATTGAGCCAAGCAAACTACCAAACACAGAATCCAAAACACTGCTTATAAGGATGCTCAGTGAGCTCAGAAAGAACTTCAACAGAAGTAAAAATAGGAAGTATAAAAAGAGCCAGACAGAAATCAAGACCACAATAATTAAAATGAAGAAAACATTAGTGGGATTGAAAAGTAGATTAGGGAAGGAGGAGGGCAAGATGGCGACTGGAGAGGAGGTCCCTAAAGCCTCTCCCAGAAAACACAATTGAACGGCTACCCAGGAGCCAAGAAAGAGGACCCTGAGTGACAAAAACAGCAGCTGAGAAATCCACGCATCACAAATAAATACCTGAAGGTTGGAGAGAAGGGGGTGAGTGGGAGAGAGGGGAGAAAGCAAAGACAGATCGCAACAGGACCCGATTGCAGCTGACTGCAGTGCATAGGAGGGAAGAGGTCAAGAGGCGACAAGAGGAAAAGCCCTAGCAAAGTGGCAGAACATTGGGAGTCATTGGGGAGCTAGGCTGGGGAGTTGGAATTTGGAGCAGCAAGTTGGGAACAGAGCTTGGGAGCCAGCCTCTGGAACTTTTGAGTGGTAGCAGAGCTGAGCAAGGACTCTGAACTGCAGAGAGAACATCTTGGTTCTAGGCTCCCTTGGGACCCACAGCGCAGGGCCACGCGGCTCCTGCACAAGGCTGCAGCTCCCGTTACTGCCTGCTGCGGAGGTGAGCCGGCTGCCTTCCTACCTACCACGGGGTCAGACCCACAGCTTCGGACACGTGCGCACGCCTGCTCGCGTGACCCTGGGTCCTAAAAGCAGTGCGAGCCCGCAGACTCTGCCCCAACATTTGGCCACAGAAGCAGGCCCAGGAAGAAGGCAAATTTGATAGCATTCGCCCCAGCCAGCAGGAGCAGCCTCGGCCTGCATCACCCAGATTCCCCAGCATAGGGCAGAAGGTGGAGCTGCCCCAGTGTGCCTTTTGTTGGCCTCTCCCCTTTCCTACAGCCTCCCTAACCAACTAACTAACTACAGGAAGCAGAGGGACCATGATAGATGCACACCACCCCCAAACATAGCAGGAGACCAGAAATAAGAAATAAACAACCCCTCTCTCTCCCAAAACTTGCCCCCCCCCAAGTGCCACCTTGTGTCTGCCCTACAGCAACACACCACAAAAGTTCCAATCTGGGCTTCTGGGCACTACTACTAAACATAACGCCCTCATGTCAAAGAGGAAGAACCCAGCAGAAAAGATGAATTCCTTAAAAACTAAAACTCCTCAGAAAGATCAGGAAATTCATCAAGACAGCTTCTTAGACCTAGAATTTTCTGAACTAAGTGACAGAGAATTTAAAGTACCCATTCTAAAGGCTCTGAGAGAAATGAAAACATACTGGCAGAGCACCATGGCTAAGATAAATAACATAAAAAAGGAGATGAATGACATGAAAAAAGAACTCCATGAACAAAAGGAACAATTTAACAAAGAAATTCAAAACATAAGGAAGATAGACATGGAAATGCGAGAGATAAATAATACAATAAAAGAAGTAAGAAATGAAATAACTGCCATAGGAAACAGGGCCAACCAGATGGAGGAAAGAATTAGTTATACAGAAGATCAGAACATGGAAACAGCTCAGAAAGGGGAAGAGAGGGAATATAGAACCAAAAGGATTGAAAGAACTCTGCAAGAACTATCTGACTCCATGAGACAAAACAACATCAGTATAATAGGAATAGGAGAAGGGGTAGAGCATTCTACAGAGAACATACTCAAACAAATCGCAGATGAGAACTTCCCAAACCTATGCAAAGATCTGGAACCCCAAGTTCAAGAAGAAAACAGGTCCCCTAGATACCTGGACCCTAACAGATCTTCTCCAAGACACATGGTACTAAAGATGTCCAAAACTAAAGACAAAGAGACAATTCTCAAGGCAGCCAGGGAAAAAAGAACTATAACTTTTAGAGGAAAACCCATCAGGCTGGCATCAGATTTCTCAGCAAAAACTCTACAAGCCAGGAGGGAGTGGAATCCAATATTCAAGAATTTAAAAGAGAGGAACTTACAGCCAAGAATAAATTATCCAGCAAAATTATCTTTTGGATACGAAGGTGGAATATAGACCTTCTCAGACACAAAGAAGCTGAGGGAATTTGCCAGCACACGGCCAGCACTCCAAGAAATACTGAAGGAGGCTCTTCAATCCAAAACAAAACATCAAGAAAAATGGAACAAAGTTGGGGCAATAAGAAAGAAACAAAAATAAAACAAACAAACAAAAAAAAAAAAACAAAGAAATAAGTAATGGCCACAGGAAATCCTCACATATTGATCATCACTCTAAATGTTAATGGACTGAACTCACCAATAAAAAGACACAGAGTAGCAGACTGGATTAAAAAACAGAACCCATCCGTATACTGTTTTCAAGAGATACACCTCAGTCATAAGGACAAACACAGACTCAGAGTGAAAGGATGGGAAACAATGCTCCAAGCAAATGGAAACAAGAGAAAAGCAGGAGTTGCCATACTGATACATAATGAAATAAACTTCAAGTTAAAAAAGATAGTAAAAGACAAGGATGGACATTACATAATGATAAAAGGCACACTACAACAACAAGAAGACTTGACACTAATTAATGTATGTGCTCCCAACCAGGATGCACCAAAATATATAAAGAAACTACTAACAGATTTGAAAGGAGAAACTGATGAACACACAATCGTTGTGGGAGACTTAAACACCTCACTAACAGCCATGGACAGATCATCCAAACAGAATATAAATAAGGAAACATCAGCTCTAAATGAGACATTACAACAATTGGACATAATTGACATTTACAGGACACTTCACCCAGCAAAAAGAGACTATTCCTTCTTTTCTAGTGCACATGGAACATTCTCAAGGATAGACCACATGCTGGGACACAAAACTAGCCTCAGCAAATTCAAGAAGATCGAAATCATACCAAGTGTATTCTCAGACCACAAAGCTTTGAAATTGGAGATCAACTGTAAAAGGAAAGCAGAAAAAACCACATATACATGGAGATAAAACAACAGCTTATTTTAAAAAAAGACTGGATAAAAGAACAAATAAAAGATGAGATTAAAAAATATATAGAAACTAATGACAATGAAAATACACCGTATGAGAATTATAGGGACACAGCAAAAGCCGTAATAAGAGGGAAATTCATATCAGTACAGGCCTATCTTAAGAAACAAGAAAAATCACAAGAAAACATCTTAACATCCCATCTTAAAGAACTAGAAAAAGAAGAGCAGAAAAAAAACCAAAGTCAGCAGAAGGAAAGAAATAATAAAAATTAAAGCAGAGCTAAACCAATTAGAGAACAGAAGGACAATAGGAAAAATCAATATTATGAAGAGCTGGTTCTTTGAGAAAGTCAACAAAATTGACAAACACCTGGCTGGACTAATCAAAGAACAAAAGGAAAGGACACAAATATCCAAAATTAGAAATGAAAGGGGAGAAATTACCACTGATACCACAGAAATACAAAGGATTATAAGAAAATATTATGAAGGACTTTATGCCATGAAATTTAACAACCTAGAAGAAATGGACAAGTTTCTAGAAACTTATAGCCTACCAAGACTGAACCAATAACAACGAGATTGAAATGACTATCCATAATCTCTCTAAAGGCAAAAGCCCTGGACCAGATGGTTTCACCAACGAGTTCTGGACCAGATGGTTTCACCAACGAGTTCTACCAAGCATTCAAAGAAGAATTAATGCCTATCCTCTTCAGACTCTTCCAAAAAATTGAAGAGGAAGCAATACTTCCTAACTCATTCCATGAGGCCCACATTACTCTAATACCGAAGCATGGCAAAGACAACACAAAAAAAGAAAACTATAGACCAATATCTCTGATGAACACAGATGCAAAAATCCTGAACAAAATATTAGCAAGTAAAAAATATATATATTAGCAAATAGAATACAACAATGCATCAAAAAGATCATACATCATGATCAAGTGGGATTCATCCTGGGAACACAAGGATGGTTCAACATATGAAAATCAATCAATGTGATACACCACATAAACAAAATCAAAGATAAAGACCATATGGACATTTCAATTGATGCAGAAAAAGCTTTCGACAAGATACAACATCCATTTATGATCAAAACACTAAATAAAATAGGTATAGAAAGAAAGTATCTCAACATAATAAAGGCCATATATGACAGACCCTCGGCTAACATCATACTGAATGGGGAAAAGCTGAAACCTATTCCCCTAAAATCAAGAACAAGACAGGAATGACCCCTGTCACCACTGCTATTTAATATAGTACTGGAAGTTCTAGCCACAGCAATCAGGCAAGAGAAAGGAAAAAAAGGTATACAAATTGGGAAAGAAGAGATCAAATTGTCACTATTTGCAGATGACATGATCCTTTATATAAAAAATTACAAAGATTCCACCAGGAAACTATTACAAACAATAAACAAATATAGTAAAGTTGCAGGACACAAAATCAATGTACAAAAATCAACAGCATTCCTTTATACAAACAACGAATCCACAGCAAAAGAAATGAGGGAGTCAATTCCTTTTGCTATCACAACAAAAAGAATGAAATACCTGGGAATTAACAAAGAACATGACAGACTTATACACGGAAAACTATAAGACATTTTTTTTTAATGTGGGTAGTTCCCTGGCTGTATAAGACATTTTTGGAAGAAATTGGAACAGACTTTAAGAGGTGGAAAAGTATCCCCTGTTCATGGATAAAATGGCCATTGTTAAAATGGCCATTGTGCCCAAAGCAATCTACAGATTTAATGCAATACCCATCAAAATCCCACAATCATACTTTCATGAGATACATAAAAGAATTAGTAACCTTATATGAAACCATAAAAGACCTCGAATTGCCAAAGCAATACTATATAAAAAGACTAAGGCTGATGGCATTACATTCCCTGACTTCAATTTATATTACAAAGCATCAATAGTCGAAACAGCTTGGTACTGGGAGAAGAACAGAAATATAGACCAATGGAATAAAACTGAAAACCCAGAAATAAACCCACAAATTTATGGACAAATAATTTTCAATAAAGGAGCAAAAAACATACAATGGGGAAAAAACAGCCTCTTTAGTAGGTGGTGCTGGGAAAACTGGAAAAATATATGGTAAAGAATGAACCTGAGCTGTGAACTCTCTCCATATACAAAAATTAACTCAAAATGGATTAAAGACCTTCATATCAGACCTGCAACAATAAACTGTATAGAAGAAGACATCGATACTAAACTTACAGACCTAGGACTCAAGGAAGACTTCATGAACCTGACCTCAAAGGCAAGGGGAGTAAAAGCAAAAATAAATGAATGGGACTATATCAAACTAAAAAGCTTCTGCACAGCAAAAGAAACCATCAACAAAGCAAAGAGACAGCCAACTAAATGGGAGAAAATATTTGCCAATAACACATCAGATAAGGGTCTAATATCTAAAATATATAAAGAACTAATAAGACTTAACAACAAAAAAACAAACAACCCAATTAAAAAATGGACAGAACTAAACAGACACTTCTCCCACGAAGAAATACAAATGGTCAGCATACATATGAAAAAATGCTCATCCTCATTAGCTATCAAGGAAATGCAAATCAAAACCACAATGAGATATCACCTCACACCTGTTAGAATGGCTATTATCAACAAGACAAGGAATAACAAGTGCTGGGGAGGATGTGGAGAAAAAGGAACTCTGGTACACTGCTGGTGGGAGTGCAAACTGGTACAACCACTGTGGAAGGCAGTGTGGAGGTTCCTCAAAAAATTGGGAATGGAGCTACCATATGACCTAGCAATCCCACTTCTGGGGATCTACCAAAATAACTTGAAAACCTTTGTCCGCAAAGACTTATGTACCCCAATGTTCATCGCAGCACTGTTCACAGTGGCCAAAACATGGAAACAACCAAAGTGCCCTGTGACAGATGACTGGATAAAGAAGCTGTGGTACATATATACAATGGAATATTACTCAGCTGTAAGAAAAGATGAAATATTGCCATTTGCAACAATGGGTGGACCTGGAGATCATCATGCTTAGTGAAATAAGCCAGACAGAAAAAACAAAGAACTGTATGACTTCACTCATATGCAGAATATAAAACTGAAAGCAACAAAGAGAAAAGAAATGAACAAACAAACAACCAACCCATGGACACAATCAATAGTTTAATGTTTATTTGGCGACGAGTGGGTTGGGGAGGGGGTGGGAGAGGAGGGGGGGAAGCTAAATATAAGGTGATGGAAAGAGAAGTCACATTAGGTGGTGAACTTATTATACATTAAGTTGACAATGCACTGTAGAATTGTATGCCTGAAACCTATATAATCCTTGCTAACAGATGTCACCCCAATAAGTCTAACAATAAAAATGAATTTAAAAAAAAAAAAAAAAGAGGGAGTTCCCTGATGGTGTAGCGGCTTAAGGCTTCGGCGTTGGCGCTATCAGCGCTGCGGCCTGGGTTCGATTCCCAGTCAGGGAGCTACCCACATACCAAAAAGCAAAAAAAAATAAAAATAAAAATAAAAAAAATAAAATAAAAAAAGAAAAAGAAAAGTAGGTTAGAAGAACCAGAGCATGGAATCAGCAATTTAAAAGACAAAGTAGCAGAAAACTCCCATTTAGAACAGCAAAAAATTAAAACAATCCCAAAACATGAGGATAGTTTAAGGGACTTCTGAAACATCAAGCATACCAATGTTAACATCATAAGGGTATCAGAAGGAAGAGCACAAGGAATTGGAAATCTCGTTGAAAACATGATGATAAAAAACTTGCCCAACCTGGCAGAGGAAATAGATAGAGCCCAGGAAGCTCAGAAAATCCCAAAGATTAACCCAAAGAGGCCCACACCAAGACACATCACAATTAAAATGCCAAAGTTAAAGACAAAAAATTAATCTTACAAGCATCAGGTGAAAAGTGGTTAGTTACCTACAAGGAACCTCCCATAAGATTATCAGCTGATTCATCAACAGAAATTTTGCCGACCAGAAGGAACTGGCAGAAAATATTCAATGTGATGGAAAACAAGGGCCTACACCCAAGATTACCCTAGCCAGCACAACTACCATTTAGACTCAAGAGACAGATAAAGAACTTCTGAAATAAGAAAAAACTAAAGGAGTTTGTCACCACCAAATGAGTATTACAAGTAATCTTAGAGGGACATCTTTGAGGTGAAAATAATAATAATAATAATAATAGATATAAATAATGAAAAGGCAATATCTACCAACAATTACTTTCTATGTAAATTGATTAGATGCTCCAATCAAAAGATAGGGTGGCTGAATGGATAAGAGAACAAGACCCTTACATATGCTGCCTACAAGGGACTCACTTCAGGTTGAAGGGCACACAGACTGAAGAAAGAGGGATGGAAAAAGATATTTCATGAAAATATAAAATTAAAGAAATAAAAGCCAGGATAGCAACACTTACGAGGGGTATCTGGAAAGTATCCAGCCAAGTTATATAAAAATGTTATATTGACAGTGGCTGAGTTTTTCAGGACCACCCTCATATACCAGACAAAATAGCCTTAAAAAAATTGGCATAAGTAGAGATAAAGACCCAGTAATCCCACTTCTGGCTATTTACCCAAAAATACTTAAGCCCTACTTCAAGGAAACGTGTGCATCCCTATGAGGTCGAGCAATTAATTTCGTGAACTCGTTCTAGGAAAAGTGATACATAACTCACTGCTGAATATCACTATGGTCACCTTTGAAGTACTAATTTTGAGAACTGTGCCCAGTCCCCAGTCCATCTTTCAAAGCAATTTTAGAACTTTTATCTGGAATGACCATTACAGGTGTCATCATACCCAAAATCTGACAAGTTTCTGAACTTGCCACCCTGAGCTTACATTGGTAGCACTATACAAGCAATGGGATAAAGTGTCATAACCTTGCCAAGGTTATGTTCATTGCAGCATTGTTTACAATGGGCAAGATGTGGAGGCAACCTG
>PVJL010020048.1:0-12757 GCA_004026885.1 Lyroderma lyra
TGTGGTACATATACACAATGGAATATTACTCAGCTGTAAGAAAAGATGAAATATTGCCATTTGCAACAAAATGGATGGACCTGGAGATCATCATGCTAAGTGAAATAAGCCAGACAGAAAAAAACAAAGAACTGCATGATTTCACTCATATGCGGAATATAAAACTGAAAGCAAAGAAAAAAAGAAATGAACAAACAAACAACCCATGGACACAATCAATAGTTTAATGTTTATTTGGGGACGAGTGGGTTAGGGAGGGGAGAAAGGGGAGGGGGTGGGAGAGGAGGAGGGGGGAAGCTAAATATAAGGTGATGGAAAGAGAACTCACACTGGGTGGTGAACTTATTATACATCAAGTTGACAATGCACTGTAGAACTGTATGCCTGAGACTATGTAATCCTTGCTAACAGATGTCACCCCAATAAGTCTAACAATAAAAATGAATTTAAAAAAAAAAAAAACAACCAAAAACCAAAAAAAAAAAAAACAAAAAAACAAACCAGTATTCTTAAGAAGAATAACACAGTAGGTAGACCTTTTGAATCATAATGTATTAATATGAGTACATTTATCAGGTTAGTTGGACAATTTTACTAGGCATTAACTCTAGCTAGAAAATATTTGAGGGAATCATGACTTTTAAGTCTTAAGAATCTCAGTGATTTGTCTCCAGACATTTCTCAATAGGATATCAATTCTCTACTAATTCTTGTCAGAGGAGTCATAGATGTACCTGAGTTGTGTAGGGAAATTCCTCTGAGGGCCAGATGATGATCTCAGGAACTGCTCCTGAAAATCAGAAGGATGACCATATGCAACTGAATTTTAGTTCAGTAGCAAAACCATCCAAATTCAGATCCCCAGGGACACTTTTTTCTTTTGTTGGTGATCTTTGGCCATTTCTATAGCAGGGAGAACATCAGCTCCTCTCCATCTAACTTCTTAATTGGGATACATTTTCTACAATATTTAGAGAGGCAGGATTCACAATGGTTTAAGTCTCCTACAATATAGTTATATTCTGTGTCTTAGAATCCTACACTACTTTAGTTACAATCCATGCTTTTCTAGCTGAGAGTTACACATTGAAGATTTTTTAGTACATTGCAAAACATGCAATATGGAATTTCTAGTTCAGAAACAACAACAACAATAACAATAGCACGTTTGTCTTACTCATGCCTGCATTATATTTTAGCTGTGTGACCTTAGGTGACTTGCCTAATCTCTTAGAGCCTCATCCGTGTAATAGGTATAGTACTGGTATTTCACAGAGTAAGGCAGGTTTCATAAGTCAATGCACCAGGCAATAACTGACATGGAATCTGGCACTCAATAGTCATTTAGTATTAATTTCCCTACTTGCCATCATTTATTTTTTAAAAAAGCTGCCTCCACCCTTTGCTTTCCTGAATGTACTTGTCACATTCCTTTATATTGAAAACCAGCATCTCCACTTCCATTTCTGTGAAAGTGTAGCTGCAGTGAGTCTTATGAAGTATTTATTGATAGGTTTTAGTTGCTAGGTAGCCCACCTCAAACTTTAAACAATGAAAGAAATGCACTGGCTCAAGCAGTTGAAAACTTGACATAAAGTTTGATCAAGGACCTAAATGACACAACCAGTGGCCAGTATCTCTCGCTCCATTCTTAGGACTGCTGTCTCATTACTGACACCTTACCCTCATAATCCACCAATTGCTGTCACCCATAGCAGAGACTCTGTATCTTCTCTGGTATTTAACAAGAAACAGAAACAATGGTTTTCCCCTTAGTTCCTGCATAAGGCCTGGAATTGAATCTCATTGACCTCATTAGCTGGAGTTACAACATATGCACACTATGTCTGAAGAACTGGGATATGTTGATTAGTAGAGTCATCTTAAGCTCCACTCCCATAACTATACATGGGGATTTTTCTCATCTAATCATCATGGTTGTACATTTAAGTTTCTAATAGGAAGTTAAAAGGAGGAAATAAATACAAAGAAAGCTACAAAAAACAGCCATCAACCAGAATGTGTTCACTACTGAAGCCCAGTGCAAAGCACTCTTTTATATGCTGTGTATTCTCCAGCTACGTGCTGCCTTTTCTAGAACGTGGATGATTCCTCCTAACGAGTGCTCCCTGAGAGTTCTCTCTTCTCTCCATGGTAAACTGTTCCTCATTCTTTAACAGAGGGAGACTCGTGGATCCACAGCCAATGAAGTCAGACTTGTGGCATAAACTATGGTGTCAGAATCTTGGGTACCCTGGGTCTGCTTCTCAACAGCTATATGGGATCAGCCATCATTCTAATGCTAGAGGCCATAGTTCTACCTTTCCCACACTGAGAATAAAACATATTTTACAGTATGCTTGGCATATAGAAATTGTCCAATAAATTAAATTGTAATAATGAGGCAAATCTTCAAGGATATGTCTATAAAACTTTTTTTCAACTTTTCCAAGGCCAAGTCTCTGTCTCAAATCTTTGTCCCTCAGACAAGCACCCAAAAATAAGTGTATACAATGTGAGAAGTGACACAGCGCTTTCATTTCCCCAGCATAAAACTGTAAACCCCTGACAGCATGAAATTACTTATTTTTATTTTTACCAGATCATTAACCTATTACTTTATATGAAAAATTGCCTATAAGCCAACACTTATCAGAGATTTTATCATAAGTGCTCAGCCTAAGTTTTGTGGTTGTTAGGTATGAACAAAATGACTCCATTAAGACACTCTGGGTTCTTTCCACTTAATGGAAAAGTCAATGAAAATATAAGGACATATATAGGGAATTAAGATTGTCAGGCTTATAGGAATTCCTCCAGGAGGGAACTCACTGGGGCTGAACCAGAGAAGGTAAATTTATTCAAACTCCCAAAGTAAAATGAGGTCAGCTCTGATATGGGCCTGGCTAGCGGTGAAAAAGTAGCACTTTTTTGTTTTTTTCCTCCAGCTTTAGGGAGGTATAAATGACAAACAAAAATGTCTATATTTAAGGTATACAATGTAATATTTTGACATACATATACATTGTGAAGTGATTATGACAATCAAGTTCTTTATTTACCTATCACCTTACATAGTTGCCATATTATTTTGTATAGTGAGAACACTTGAGATCTCCTCTTAGGAAATTCCAAGTACACACCACTGTATTGTGAACTATAGTTAGTATGCTGTATCCTCCATCTCTAGAACTTCTTCATCCTTCATAACTGGAATTTTGTACCCATTGACCAATATCCCTCCATTTTTCCCACCCTCCAGCCCCTGGCAACCAATATTCTACTCTCTGCCTATATGAGTTTGAGTGTTTCAGATTGCACATATGAGTTCATGCACTTTCTAAAGGAAGCAGGCTTTTTGTAGTAATGTATGAACTTGCCAATGTATTGGTATCTCCATCCAGAAAGACACTGAAAAATCAGGTGTGTGGTGACTGGAAGTACTAAGGCAAAGGGTGACAACCAGAGATATAATGCGTAGGGAAATTGGAAAGGATCACAGAGCTGGCTACAGAGGATAATAGGTTGTACTGGTGAAAATTATGACCAGTGCTTCCTTTTATGAATTTCATTGGCCTTCTATATACAGTGTCCGGCAGAAGCAGTACCCTTTCTTCTGAGCTGGTGATCTATACCAAATCTTTTATTACATAACCATAAGCATGTAATTCTATAACATAACAATATTTTAACTATTTGAAAAAGGGTGTTACTTCTGCCATACCCTGTATTGTTTTCTTTCCACTGTTTTTCTTTCTTCACCATAACCTTAAATCAATGTGATTATTTTTCTTCTTTTACCTCACTGCTAACCAGGCTTCTTTTTCTGGTGGCATCATTTCCTGCTGCTGGATAATGAAACACACACACACACACATATGTACGCATACACGCACGCACGCACGCACATACACTCTTACATTTTTATATGATTTGCCAATAACATTGCTACCAATTTCTCTAGTATTGCTATCTTAGCATCTGTAAGTATTTGACATTATCATGCTCATAAAAAGCAGAAGTTAATTATGCAGAGGTTATTGAGGTATAACCAAGCTACATCTGCTTTGATGCTAATAAATTCCAAACGAAGTGTTAAATCTAAAAAGTCTCTCTTCAGTAACCATGTCTATAGGAAACACTCACTATTTCTAGTTCTTTTGATTGCTTCCCAGATCCCCTCACAAGCAAGTGGATTTGAATGGAAAGAGAAGATGAAAGGACCACTGTTTAGACATGGGGCCATGCTGAGACAAGGGGCTGAGTTAGCAACATGTGTACATGGGAAGTTGGTGGGTAGGGATGATGACAGCTTGAGCTGAAAATATTAAGTGTTTCCATATTATGGATATGCTTTTTCTTGAATCTGCGAGTCCCTTGCATTTACAGGTATGTAATAAAATACTCTTCTCCATGCAGTTGTTCCTGAAAAACAATATATACAGAGTTCTCTACTGGTCCAACCCCATAAAGGGTGAACTAACTTCTTCCCGTGAGCACGTAAAGGACATTTCAGATTAGAAGGTTGTTTCTATAAAACCAAGTGCTGAGAATTTTTTTGTGTGTGTGGCTTTCACTGTTTATTTCTAATATTAGATGTGTTTCTTGTAAATTATTTCCTTTCATCTTCCCTTTCAACTTTATTTTGGGCACTTAGTATTCAAGAGAAGTCATCTTCAGGAGAACTAATCCTTAGAGAAAGGATTAAAGCCATCATAAAGCTGGAACTGACAATACAAGTATTTTCTGGCCAACTTTACTGAGGCTGAAGCAGGCTGAGCCGTATGCTTAAGTTCACTCAGGACTAAATAGTGGAGCAAGTGTTTAAAGCTGGGGCCCCCTGGTTCTACAATCCATGGCACTTTTACTAGGCTGCAGTTATCAGCCCTCAGATGGTGGAGGAGATAGCTATTTAGCCCTAAGATTCTATCGCTATGTTTATGTAAAGGTTCTTGTCTCTCAAAGAGCAATTCAAAAACTTTAAAAATAAGCCTTTTAGTGAATGCCTGTTTCTTGCCACTTGGAACTGAAAATAAAAGGTAACTATTTTTAAAAAGAGAGAAAAGGTAACATTTCATTGCATTTGAGGAACATAAGTGCATTTACTGGAGAGGGTAAAAATAAATGTAAATATAATTATGGCACAATATATTGAATAATTGGATAGTAGGACACTTGTCACTCTATCTTAATAGTGTTTGGCATTAAAAGCAACTAGAGCACAGAGTCTGTCTCCTGCTCAAACATTACATTTCCTGTACAGCCTAGTATTTGCATTTCTTATGTTGTTTAAGAAAAAAATCAAATGGTTGAAATAGCTGTTTTGTAATTGACATTATCAACCACACTGGCAAGATATACAGGTATTTAATTTTAAAAATGTTTACTCTAGATATTAAAAGTGATCTAACAAAAGAATTTTCTGTGGAAAAAGGCATATATATGGCACATAAGCTTTGCAGAGAGTCAAAACCTGGACACCCAAAGCCATGGGGACCACTGTATTTACTGTATAGTTAGCAAAGGGCCAGAGAGTTTTGCACAAAGTGGAAAATGGTCTGTGACAATATTCGAGTAAGGTAGAAAGGAGCTAGGTAAAAGCCAATTTAGGCAGAGGTCATAAAGAAAGATATTTTAATTATAATTAACAAGAATCAGTAGACTATTAGAAGATCGGAATTGTAGTTGTAAATGATGAGGGTAAAAATTCACAAACTAAGAGAAATTTGGGAATAATATTTTATTAATGGCCAAAAATATTCCCTGTACGAGGATACTCATGTCAAGCTCGGTTGTTTAGAATGATTCGTGCTTCAATTGGAAGAGGATAGGCTGTAAGTTCTCACTTGAGAGGATCCTCCCATAGGTTGCTCAGGTAGAAGCAGGTGTCTGACAGGACAACAGAAAGACAATGCATTTCTGGAAGCAGCAATAGTAATCTTTTAGTAAATTGCTACTCAAACTATGTATACTAAAGGACTATTTTTTAAATTCTGTAATCCATTATAAGCCAATATTTTGTAAAATTCAGTAAAAAGAAATATAAGAAGATGTATAAAATATAAGCCCATTTTTAAAAAAGAAATGATATTCAATAGACATAAAAATGGCACTGTGCAATTATAAATTTCCTTAATTCTTACTCTCAATTTCTATTGTTAAATTCTCACGGACCAGTATGAGTTTACGGACTTTGTTAGACCATTCTTTGCATAGTACCGCTTTAGTTCACCAACACTGTATTAGTCAAGATAAAGTCAGCTGTGGTAGCAAATAAATCTCTAAATACATAGAGGCTCAAATATAAAAGATGCTTATCTCTTGCTCACAATAGTCCAAAGTGGCCAACCTCCAGGCAATAATGCCAAGGACAAAATTCTCCCATCTTGCAACTTTATCATGCCTGGTTTACCAAACAGGGCATCTTAATCTAGACGTGGAAGGAGAAAGAAAGCAGGGACAGGCACCTGCCTCTTTAAAAGCCAAAAGAAGCTCACATCCTTTCCACTCATATTCATGAGAGTTAGCATGTGATCACACATAGACAACTCAAGGGAGTGTGGGCAATGTATTGACTGACTGGACAGCCATCCCCCAACAGTAGTAGAAGTGGAAACACGAGCTTTGATGGACAGCCCTTCCCTCTGTCTTGCCTCATCAAAAACTGGTTGTTGTTTTGGCTTCAGTCTGTCCTTTGTTATAAGAGTAATGAAAACCAAAGTAATTATAATAATGACAGATAAAAGATTCAATATCTACTGAGAACATCCTGTATACCATACATAGAACTAAGGACTTTTAGTTGTGATTTTATTTTAAATAAATAAATTGACATTTTAGTTATTAGTAGGGGTTTGTAAAAGGTGTCTGGATTTGATTACCTCTGGCTGAGCAAATAAAAGGAATTTCTAGACTTCTAAGTCCACCAGCTTGATTTTAGAAAAAAATTTCTCATGGAAGAGAGAGAGAGAGAGTGTGTGTGTAATGTCTTTCCCTTGTTTTATTGTTTCCCATTGTGAATGTATCAATAGGGACACAGGACTTTAAACATACACCACAGGTTTGAGGGAGGAGAATATTCTCAGGATTGTGTAGTATTTGGGATTGGTGAGAGAATGAGTTAAAACAGTACTGTTTTGTCTCACTTTGCCTGGAAATTTGTAAGGCAAAGCGTCTTCTCATATGTTTTGGCATAATTTCACTATGATTGTTTATCAACATTGCTGTGTGGGTGGGGAAAAAGGAAAATTTCCACAGTTACCAAGTCAAAAAGTCATTTGATCTCACTTAGAAAATATTATAACATAGTTTCCAAAGAGAATTGTAAAGCATCTCCCCAAACATTGAGGTTTTCCTTTTCCCTCCTAAAAATTATTTTAACATAGAGTAACTTTGATTTGACACTACAAAAAGAAAATAAATGTGTCTGAGATGAAATAGGAACTGGAAAGTGAGAAAATAAAATGGGTAAACTTACTTTTCATGTACTAATTTACCATTATTCCCTTATATGGAGTGAAAGCCCAGAGCTATATTTTTAGCTGCATTGACATGTCAACAAAATCATTTGAGGAGGCGTACTGCTTCTGTGTTGTTGGTTCCATGCTAACAAAACAGAAAAATCCAGGTAATCTACAAAATCAGAACTTCTTGAGACACAGAATGTGGAGATTACAAGGTAATCAGATGAATTGAATTTCAGTGAGGATGAGACCCTCCATAGAGAAACAAGATACATAAACCTTCACCTTACAGCATAGGGCATTAGAGCTCCATAAAAAAAAGGGCAAGGTGAAAACAACTTAATTTTAAGTTCTTAAAGACTTAGTGATCACTAATGTAACAAATTTTATCCCTGAGAGCCCCAGATTCTCACCAGCTATTTCCTATAGGCCTCTATGTGGGTTCACAAGAAAGACTGGGGGTAGTGCAGAAGGTATGAGAGAAAGCCCTCTTGGTGACACACAGATGAAAAAATCCTTTTCTCTTCCCTGATCCATTTCCTATTCAGGGCAAAAGCTTTATGCGACTGAGGGAGCGCTAGAAAATATTGTTACCACAAGGGCTCTGGCAGGGCCTCCTGGAGCTGAGGGTAGAGTAAGAAATCTGAGACAAATGTGCGGTCACTATTGGAACCAAACTAAATGAGGTGACATCAGGGAACTGCTGAAGTGTTGTGCAACAAAAGGCACAAACTCCGTTTAACTACTGACCAGATTGATTTATTGACTGAATCCTCATACACAGGCTAACAACTTTGTCAAAGAGGCAAGCCCATTTTTAGGTTTACATGCTATTGACTTAAGTCTCTATTGTCCATCCTCATACAATGAACAGTTTAAATTTTTAAGAAACTCAGAGTCACAAAAAAGTAGAGAAAAAGACCCACTTTTAAATGATAAAGAAGTTGAAAACAGACCCACAGAAAAGCCCATGTTTGGAATTATTCAAAAGGAACTATAAAACAACCAGTCAGTAATTATATGAAATAGTAGAAAAGCTAGAAAAGATGTATGAAGAAACAAAAAATTTTAGCATTGACATGGAAATTATTAAAATTTAATTAAATAGAAATGCTAAAAGTTAAAAAAGAAAGATAATTCTTTCAGTAAGCTTATCAGCAGACTGAGCACAAAAGGGTAAGAAATTAGCAACTTTAAACGCTAGACAATTAAAATTACCCAAATGGAAAAGAATGAGGAATCCAAGACTAAAAATATAAAACAGAATGGAATGATTTAACACTTGTAAGCAATATCAGTCTAACGATTAGATTCAGCATTTCTCCCACCTAGATACACCTAAGAGGAATTTTAAAAAGTATGCCCACCCACAAATACTTGAATATTTATGTCAACTTTATTCACAACACCCACAAACTAGAAATGACCAAAATGTCAATTAGCCAGTAAATGGATACACTAATCACGTTATATCCATAAAGTGGAATAATTCTCAGCAATGAAAAGAAGCAAACTACTGATACATGCAACAAAATATCTGACCCTCAAAGCATTATGCTGAATGACAAAAGCTAGATACAAGAGCCTGCATGATTCTGTTCATATGACTTTCTGGGAAAGGCAATACTACTGTCAGAAATCAGATCTCTGGTTGCCAGGGGCTGATTGTAAAAGGAAAAATTGTCTACAAAGTGTTATAACAGAAGTTTTTGGTAGTAATTAAAAAACTCCTCATGTTTTTCCTTGTAGTGACAGATACGTAACTGTATAATTATCAAATTTTATTTTACTGTATGCTAAAAAATACATTTTATTGTAAGTAAATAATACTTCAGTAAACCTGACTTAAATAATTTGGGAGAAATTCAGAAAAGCATGGAAGTCCTAGAGGAAATATTTTGATTGGAAAAGTTTTCCTTAGCACAATAATTCTAAAATTATGGGCAAATATTTCTACCATGTCCCAATAAATGTAACTTCCTAGAATTATTAGTTCACTGATACCTTTGAAAATAGGCAAAGCAGTATTTTTCCTGCAACTCCGGGAAGAACTGTCATCGAACTAGAAATAATAAGATGATAGACTTGTAAGAAAAACCCACACAATGTGATAACATTTCTTACCTGCAATACTATGTCTTTAAAAATGATTCTAAGACCTTTAACAATTTTTTTAAATGGTCCCCCAGGAATCTTTTGAAAGACATGATCTTTTAAGTTACATTGAGTTACCTTAATTGATTATGAAGAAAATAGAAAGTTAAAGTTGAAGGAAATGTGGGTTATTTTACCTTTTAAAAACATACATTTGGATAAAAGTTATTAAAAGAGGATTTAGATCATTTGATACAGAATTTCACTTTATAAATCTAAACTAAGGAAGAAATAAGGAAAATAAAATATATGAGAATTTTTATAAGTATTAATTTTAATAGTAAAAATTTTGAAGTATCTTAAATTTCTTGTACTGTCCAAACAGAATTTATTATGAAACTTGTGAGTAACATCAATCAACTGTCTTGCTCTCTTTAAAACTCATTTAATAGGTTTTAATTTATTATGGAATGCTTCAGACTACAGTGTTAAATATTTAGCAGAACACAAAGTTAGATGTGCAAGGTGATTATAATTATGTTAAAACAAAAACATAAATACATTCACAAACAGTATGAAAGAAATTTTTGAGTAAAATAATGTTGGGTTTTCTAGGACTGATACTGTCATGAATATATCCTTTGTTTTTTAATTTTTCTTAGTTTTGTATACTGTAATTAATGTTAATTGTGCATGAAAAAATGTCCCCAAATTTACCAGCTTAAAACAACAAATATTTCCTATCTCACAGTTCATTTCTGTGGTTCAAGAATCTGGGTATGACTTAGTTGAGGGCTTCTGGCTCAAGCTCAGCAATTGCATTCAGTCTCTCGGCAGGAGTCGCAGCCTCATCTGAAGGTTCAGCTGAGTTGGGGATCTGTTTTCAAACATATGAGGGGTGATAAACATTTACCGTAAATGTTTAGATTAAAAAAATTATTACAGGAAAAGACACATTGCTATTAATCCCCCCTCAAAATATTTTTCCTTCCTTCAAACACGCTTAACCTATTGTTCTTGCCACTTTCTGAAGCAGTTCTGGAAGTTCTCTTTTGTGAGTGTCTTTAGTTGTGCTGTCATGGCCGCCTCGGTGTCCTGAATCAGTTCAAAGATTTACCTTTCGTGGTCAGTTTGACTTGGGGAAAGAGCCAGAAGTGGCACAGTGCCAGACCTGGTGAATAAGGTGGATGAGGACACACTGTAATGTATTTACTTGCCAGAAATTTATGTTAATGCACTGTTTGTGATCCATATTTATGGCACACTTTAAACACACTTTCTCTCAACCATAGCTTACAACGGACTGACTGCACTGAACAAGCTGAAACTTGTCACATGCTGTTATTTAGGTTCAATGTGCTGCTTCCCATACTGGAGATCCCTACTGTTCCGTTGGATGACATTTTGCAGCAACATTCACCATCACTGTGTTTTATTTTATCACACCTAGTGCGTGGTTGCTACTAGGTTTCTAACATGAAGGCCTCATCATAGGCTGCTTGAGGGTGCTCATGACATTGTTACTGAACTCCAATATCTGAGTCCTTCTGCTTGCGTGCACTGGCTGAAGGAAATGCAAGAACAGGAGTTTGCAGTGTAGAAATGAAAATAGTTTAATATTTCATTGGCCGGTCTGGAGTCTGGGGAGCTACTGCTCTAAAGACCCAACTCCCACAGTGGCATATATGTTACAGATAATTTAGGACAAAATCACAAGACAACATGGGTTAGAAGTTGTGCTGAGAGCTGATTAGTTAGAGATGAGGTCAGGGGAATAAATCATTTCTTCAGGTGTTAAGGACTGCTCTGAGGTCTGCTTTGAGGGTCCTCTGGTCTCATGGAAAAAGTAGCCAAGTGATCATTCCACCTCAGAGCTCAGGAGCTGAAACATAATGTAGGTCAGATGTTACCTTTAGGCTGCTAGAGGTCCAGACCTTGTGACCATTCATCAGAACTGAGGTGTTGTGTTCTACAGCCCTGGTGTTTGCTGATTATCCAGGGCAGACACTAGGTTTATGAGGGGTATAGAAGGAGAGAAATATGATTTCTAGAGCTAAATTCAAAGCTAAATTTAATCAAAGCCATAAGAACCCTGGGTTTCAACATGGAAACTTGAAGATTGTGTATGTGTGTGTGTGTGTGTGTGAGAGAGAGAGAGGGAAAGAGAGAGAAGGAGACTTAGAGGCTAAGAGACAAAAAAGGAGGAAAAAATAAACACAGAGATCACCCAAGATGAAGGCAACGATCTTTTTGTACCTAATTTAAGAAGTGGCATCATCTCTTTTGCTAAATTCTATTAGTTCGAAATGAGTCAGTAAGTCTAACACACGTTCAAGGGGAAGGAATTACACATAGGCATCAATAACAGAAGTCCAAGATGACTAGGGGCCATCTTAGAGGCTGCCTAGCACAGGTATCTTCAGTTTTTCTATTACCAAGTTTCACCTTTAGGAACTTTTAGCCCATTTCCACTTGGCTTATAACTATGCTAGATGACACACACACACACACACACACACACACATATTCTGATCTTGATTAGTGACACTAACACATAGATTCTTAAAGTCAGGTTTCTTCTTAAATATAAGTAACCTTTTTTTATCACAATTTTTCTCTCAGTGATTAATAAAAAATATGAGTGGTTTGCAGATCTCTAAGAAAGTCAATATTTATTATAACTAATTATATTGAGTAATCTAAAATTACCCAATATAATCAGAGTAACAGATACTGAGTTGACTTGTGTTAAGAATCAGATAAAAGTTGTCATTGTTTTATAATAGATTGTCATTAAATGCTTAAAAAAGTAAAGAATGTCAATAAATATAATCCATTGTGTAGGCAGTAGATGCTGTGGGGGATGCTATCATTCCTAGATATTTCTTGTTCCTAAAATACAAATTAAGTAACTTAACCTAGAACTCAAGGTTAAACCCCATGGAATTAAAAAACTATCATAGCTTCTTTATCCAGTCATCTGTCGCAGGGACCTTTGGTTGCTGTGGTACATATACACAATGGAATATTACTCAGCTGTAAGAAAAGATGAAATATTGCCATTTGCAACAAAATGGATGGACCTGGAGATCATCATGCTTAGTGAAATAAGCCAGACAGAAAAAACAAAGAACTGCATGATTTCACTCATATGCGGAATATAAAACTGAAAGCAAAGAAAAAAAGAAATGAACAAACAA
>PVJL010020049.1:0-12750 GCA_004026885.1 Lyroderma lyra
ATGTTCCTCTCACATGGTCGTTGTGTCTATTACTTATGGGAGTTGCATCTTTATGTATATGAAACCATCAGCAAAGGAAAGGGTGACTTTAACTAAAGGTATAGCTGTGCTCAACACCTCTGTTGCACCTTTATTAAACCCCTTCATTTACACCCTAAGGAACCAGCAGGTGAAAGAAGCTCTCAAGAACATGATTCAATGGTTTTGTAATTTTGGAAACAATGAGACAAAACAGGGATGTAAATAATATGTTGATAAAACATGAATAGAAAAGTTGAAAACAATTTTCAGTTCATTAGTACATATCCATGCCATTTCTTCCCTCAACTACTGATATCGTTAGGTTTCTAAGTCTTCCTGATGTCTATACTTCTCTCTGTTCTTTTTGAGTAGATCTTTTTACTTTTTAGTGGTATAATGCTTTCTTCAATCCAGAATATTAAATTCCATGTTTGACTAGAAATATCTCTTCCCATAAATGATATTTTCATGTACTGAAAGTTTTCAAAAAATGAACTTTGCTAGATATACTTAGTTAATTATTTCAACATATGTGAGATCATTGCTAAGCATTGTACTTGCTCCTTAGTATTTTTTCTGCTCAAACTGTGAGAGACAAATTCAAAAGCAAGATAATTATTATATCATGTAATTACTCTTGTGGTGAAAAAGAAAAAGAAATTAAATAATTTTAAAGATCAAAATAAGCTTTGAAGAAAAAAATCATTTATACTGAAACTTGAAAGATAAATAAGGGATAAAGGGTTCAAAGGTTCTGTAATCAGAGGTATATAATATGTAAAGAAACTGAGATTCTAATAAATAAGTTTGAACTGGAGAGTTACAGTGGTTAAGCACATGGTATTTGTAAATATTATTAGGTATTGTTTTGTGTAGAAATAACTGAACTCCAATCTTTGGTTAAAATTGTTGTATTGCACTATGGTATTAGGGCTACAAATGCTAGTAACCCATAAAAAAATTCAGGTCTAATTTATTTACAACTGGGGATAGGAGCTTTTCATATATTTTAAACTATTTGTAAATATAAAATGCCTAATCCATTCTGGTTGTGTCAGTTTAATAAAATTTATTTAGTGTACCTATATAAAAGTAAATATAATCATTTTTTATATGTAAAAATGTTTTTATTGTTAGATTTATTGGATTGACCTTGGTTATCAAGAGTTACATAAATTCCAGGTGTAAAATTCTACAGTGTATCATCTATTTCTTGCATTATATGTTCACCACCTAGTGTGAGTTCTCTTTCCATCACCATATACTTGGCTCACTCTCCCTTCTCCCTCATCCCTTTCCTCTTCTCCACTCCCTCTCCCCTTATCCCAAGGAACCATTAAACTATTGATTGTGTCCATGAGTTTTTGTTTGTTTGTTTTTTGTTCATTGCTTTCAGTTTTATATTCCTCATGTGAGTGAAGTCATATGGTTCTTGCTTTTTTCTGTCTGGTTTATTTCACTTAGGATGATGATTTCTAGGTATGTCCATTTTGTCACAAATGGCAGTATTTCATCTTTTATTATATCTGAGTAATATTCTATTGTGTATATGTACCACAGTTTCTGTATTCAGTCATCTATTGAAGGGCACTTTGGTTGTTCCCATGTCTTGACCACCATGAACAATGCTGCTATGAACATCGGGGTACATAAGTCTTTGTGGACTAGGGTTTTCAAGACTTTTAGGTAGACCACAGAAAGGGGATTGCTGTATCATATGGTAATTCCATTCCCAATTTTCTGAGGAACCTCTACACCATCTTCCAAAGCGGTTGTACCAGTTTGCACTCCCACCAGCAGTGTGCGAGAGTTCCTTCTCTCCACACCCTCTACAGCACTTGTTATCCCTTGTCTTGTTGGTAATAGCCATTCTAACAGGTGTGAGGTGGTATCTCATTGTGGTTTTGATTTCCATTTCCCTGATAGCTAATGAGCTTGAACATTTTTTTCATATGTCTGCTGGCCCTTTGTACTTCTCCAAACTGAAGTGTGGTTGGGCCACTGCATCTCATGGCACCGGCACTGATGCCTGCATCCCCTGGGATCAAAGCAAGATCCAGCTGCATTGGCTCACAGTCCGAGCCTCTCAGCCTCTTTTCTCTGTCCTGCAAACAGAGAAAAGTGAGGTCCCAAAAGCTCAACCACTACCTATTTTCTTTTGTCTCCCCTTTCCATAGCATTGGGACCTGCTCAAGGTGAAGTCTTCACTACCCTCTTCCTTTCTCCTCAATTTGCCCTTCTCTGCCCACCTATTGGTGCTTCAATGTCATGCGTGGATCTCTTAGCTGTGTTTGTGCATGGCGTAGGGGATCCTTCATTGAATTATAGTTGTTCCAATTGTTGTAAACGCCAGGAGAGTTTTAAAGGATTGCCTCTCACACCACCACTTTTTTCCTTCTCTTTTTTCACTTTGTTTTTAATTTCTTTAAAAAGTTAGTTTCTCCACTTTCTCATTTTACTTCTACTTCATTTAAGCTTTAAGCCTCGGCAAACTGATCTTCATTTCCAACTCCCCTACTGCTTTTTTTAAATTGTTAAACTTATTGTGGTGACATTGGTTAGCAAGAATTATGTAAATTCAAAGTGTACAATTCTACAGTGCATTGTCTACTTGTTGTATAATAAGTTCACCACTTAGTGTGAATTCTCTTTCCATCACCATCTATTTAGCTCCCCTGCCCTCCTCTCCCACCTGCTCCCCTTCTCTCATCTCCTTCCCACTTGTCCCCAAATAAACACATTAAACTATTGATTGTGTCCATGGGTTTTTTGTTTGTTTTTTCATTTTTTTCTTTGTTGCTTTCAGTTTTATATTCTGCATATGAGTGAAGTCATACAGTTTTTGCATTTTTCTGTCTGGCTTATTTCACCTACTGCTTTTTTATTTACTTTTAAAGTTCATTTTTAAAGTATAATTAGTATACAATCTTATATTTTTATATTAATTTCAGGTGTAGAATTCATTATTTCACATTTGTATACCTTATAATGTGATCACCTCACTAATTCTAGTAATCATCTGTCCCTGAGTAAACTTATCACAGTGCTATTAACCATGTTCTTCTTCCCCATTCTCTTCCCCATGCACGGCTCTTCCCTCCCTTCTGATAACCATTTCCTTGGTGTCTGTTTCTATAATTCTGTTTTTGTTTTGCTTATTTGTTTTGTTTTTAGATTTCGCATATAAGTAAAACCATATATTGGTCTTTCTCTGCCTGATTTATTTTACTTAGTATAATATCCTCTAAATTCATCCATGTTGTCACAAGTGGCAAGATTTCACTACTTGTATTGCTGAATATTATTTTTTAACACCTACAGTAACTTTTTATTGTTTAAGCCAATGTCATTTTTGGTAATTATTTTCCTAGCATTCCCATAATATTTTAAATTCTTTAAATTCTTCTAATATTTTAATCTCTTATGAACTGGTTATTGGTGAATCACAACTACAGTTATCAGAGAAACAATATTACCTGGAACAAAAAATAGAACACTAATTCTGAATGTCTTAAGGACAAAATGCACCTAATTATTTCACCTGTAATTTGCTTTTAAAATTTCTTCCATTGCTAAACATGATTCTTTATCCATACTTTAAATTTAATTGTTCTTTTCTCTTTTTCTTTTCAGAAACACAGTATCACATTCAATCCTCTTTTTCATCGTCATCTTTTATTAAGTAAGGGTGACTATATCTTCTTTTGCAGAAGACAAGAATCCTTTCATTTTTAAAATCTGTCTAGGTCTTATCCTTTCAGAAATCTTTCCACAAATGTAGGGTAGACAAAATTATGACAAAGGCGATGTTTATCTCTATCGCATCCAGTACTTGCTATTTGCCAAGCACAGAGCTAGCCTTGGTATTAGAAAATATTTAATTTACACAAAAATTCCCACTGTAGCAATTTTTATGTAATATTTTACCTCCTTCTTCCAGAAATACTTACACTTAATTAGGTTACTTAATGTACATAACTCCCTGAATTAGAATAATCAAAGAGGCTGTTAGCCAGGCAGTGGGGGATAGGGGTTCGATGCCAGTGAAGAAATTAAAAATTAAAATATTTTTTGTAAGGTGATCAATGTTTCATATGCATATTAATGTTTGAGATCCACCTGAACAATTAAGGGTTTTTTAATTGACATTATCACTTACAAACACATCTCCCTCCCCATTAGTGCTATCTTTATATCACATGCAATCACTTAATTTATATATTTACATTATAATTTTAGATACATGATGAAAGATGAGTAGAATATTAATTGGCTTCTTTTTCCTTTGTTTTAAGTCTTATTTTGTTGATACTGTCTGTGACCATTCTTGTAGTCTTTAGCAAGAGGAGAATATTCTATTCCTAACTGATTCTAGTCCTTAACCAGCATTATTTATAATAGTAACTATGAAAATATGTCCTATCTGGATACATAGTCTCTAGGGTTTCTGCTATTTTTCCAACATTGAATAAAACAGTATATCCATTAGTTTGTTATATGAATGACATTTGCACTCAGTTGGGTCTAAAATATATCCTGCAAATGACATGGCCCTCTAGTGTAGGAAAATTGATTACTCTCTTCCTATGGGCATGTGTCTTTTAAAACCCCAAGAAGTACTTATAGCAAGGCCAATCTTGCTTTAAAGAGACTAACAGAAAAATAGACCCTCACGTAGGGAAACTAATTTAAAAAATTCTAATAAGGGAAATGATGCAGGCTTGGTACAACTAAGATGAAGACACTAACAAAACTACCAGCCAGCGTTATATGATAGCCTGCCACACACACTTAACTCATAACTTAAATCCTCACGGTTTTTCAAGAAGTAGATAAATAATGAAAGCTGTTTCCTTTGATGATCCTTCCACCCACCAAACAGTGGTCTCTTTGTGAGCCTTACATATCAGTAAACAGTTTATGCAAGGAGAGAAAAACAGAGTGCTTTGTTTCCCAACTCTGAAACTTTCATATGCCCTTAATCCTCCTTCTCTATGCAAATGTTAGTTTTGCCTTTGTTAAGTAAGATCAATTTATTAATGGTTTCTCTTATATGTAAGTTGAGAAAATGAATAAACAGAAACTTCATTTAAATTAGAGTTGGGAGGACTTGTAGGTGGAGGTCTCCCTTCCTACCACTCATTGTCAATGACCTCCAACAGAAAGATGTTTTTCTACTCTACCACACTATAGGAGAAAAGGAGGATCTTCTCACTAGCAACCACTCAGCCAATAAAAGATTGTTATAATTCAGCCATTCAAAAGCTATATGTCAAAGTCCTTGTTTCCTCCAGTGGACTCTTTTGTTACAACAGATCCTCTGAACTCCCTCTATCTTCTATAAAAGACTTTCTCTTCTATGTTCTCTGGCCTTGAGCATGGTTTGCCATTAGACTGCATATCCTGAATGGCAATTCTTTGTTGTTCCTGAGCAAATTAATTTTGCTGGAGAAATATCTGGCTATGTATTTCTTTAAGGTCAACAAAGTGCAATAGTGTGCTAAAATTTGCTATGCCTTATTCTTTGCCTTGTCCTTTAAATTTGATTTATCTGAGGATTAATTCTCTTCCAACTACTCCAGTGCTACAAAAAGGGCAATAAGTAGAACAAACTATGAAGTAACTGAAAACTTATGTCCTTGCTATTACATCCTTTTTATACACCCCTCTTTAAATACACACCAGGCAAAAATGGCCTTAGTGAAATAGTCTTTTCAACCTTGCTATTTGTGCAGTGTTTCATGCACAATAAAAAGTACCTCTTTTTTGTCAGTCATTAAATTACTCTCGAGTGAGTAATTTAGATATTAAGGGAGCATTTCTGTTGAATTAATAGATCCTTAGAAGGGATGGAATTATTTCTGCTTAAATTTTTCATTTAAAGAATATTTGCAATTTAGAAAATGTCAACATTTTAAGCAATGTAATATTCTTTTGGGGTATAAATTCCAGGGATTTGGAAGATATGTTTCTGTATGTTCTTGAAATTATGCTGCATGGGTGACTACTGATGGATAAAAAATGCAGACCTGGCTGTGACCTTAGTCTCACAAAGCATTGTTGAATAGTTCATGCCATGTCTACTATAATTTTCCATATTAGAAGTTGAAATTAGCTTAACTAATCACACTAAAAAAGGATATGTGAACAAATATTTCTCTTATCAATCAAAAGGGAAAGTAATTCACATATCTACCTATGATACTTATGTTTTATAGTTTTTCATGGTTTTAGCTGGCAGCTCCTTACTGTTTTTAATTGTACTGTGTTAAGAGACATGTGCCTTTCCAAATGTTCATTTACTCTCCAGACATCTTCTGGAAGGTCTTGAGTTCTTTGAATTTTTCATCTTCATATCATATAAAGATTGTTATTGGAGAGTCTTTCTCAATTGTAAGCCTTAAAAACATTTTCTTTTGATCTCGGTCATAAAAGGGAGAAAAACTAATGTAAGGGATGAGCTAAAAGAACTTCTTCTGGGTTTTGGAAGAGCTCTGATGGTTTTGAGAGTTTTCTTTCTAACTCAAAAAATAATGATATTTATGTTTTTCTCCTCAGTCTTCTGAGGGTGCATTGGGATTACCTGAATGAATAAAGTGAAGAATCCTCAGAGACCTAGGTTTTAATGTCACTAATAAAGCTTTTGCATTATGAACTTTGGCAAAGCAACTAAAATAGGAAGCAGAAGGGAAGCTCACTGTCCTTTGAGACAGTAAAATAGAACAATAGCATAAGACAGAGGCCCAGTGCACATCCCACTAACGAGAAGAAAAAACACAAGCCTGATTCAATTCCCTTCTACACTTTTTAAAGTTATGGGTATAAAAAGCTTTAATAATAAAAGTATTTTGCTTCACCTTATCTGTCATGATATAATTATTTATGAAGTATGTATTTAATATGAGAATATGCATTGAGAATACTTACTATGTATTCAATGATATTGTAGAATAAATTTATGTTTTTTAACCATAGGAACATTTACTTACATTTGAAAAACTGAAAAAATATGAAAGGCGAATTAAAAAAAGACTTTTTTTTGGTAGTTCTCTAGCTGGGAATCAAACTCAGGCTGTGGCATTGAAATCACCAAAGCTCAGCCACTATACCACCAGGGAACCCCTGCAGAAAATTTTAATAGTATATTTCAACTCAATATATTATCATTTTGACAGGCATAAAAGTTATTAGTGAGACATGTAACATTTTTATTGTTATTACTATTAGGTCTACAAAATAACATAATGATTAGACATTTACAACTTCTCAAAGCGATAGCCCCAACAAATCTACTACCTGACACTTTACATAGCTATTACAATACCATTGACTGTATTTCCTATGCTGTACTTTACATGCTGTAACTATATATATTCTTTTTATTATTTGTTTTTTGATACTGAATTTATTAGGAAAATTGTATAGGTTCCAAGTGTACAATTGATATTATGTCATCTATGTGTAATATTCCATTGTATATATGTACCACAGATTCTTTATTCAGTCATCTGTCACTGGTCACTTTGATTGTTTCCATGTTTTGGCCACTCTGAACAGTGCTGCAATGAACATTGCGGTACATAAGTCTTTGTGGACTCAGGTTTTCAAGTTTTTTGGGTGGATCCCCAGAAGTGGGGTTGCTGGGTCATATTGTAACTCCATTCCCAATTTTCTGAGGAATCTCCACACTATCTTCCATAGTGGTTGTACCAATTCGGAATCCTGCCAGCAGTGTGCAAGAGTTCCTTTTTCTCCACACCCTCTCCAGCACTTGTTATTCCTTGTCTTGTTGATAATAGCCATTCTAATAAGTGTGAGGTGGTATCCCATTGAGGTTTTGATTTGCATTTCCCTGATAGCTAATGAGGATGAGCATTTTTTTCATATGCCTGCTGGCCATTTGTATTTCTTTTCTTTTCTTTTTTTTTAATTCATTTTTATTGTTAGACTTATTGGGGTGACATCTGTTAGCAAGGATTACATAGGTTTCAGGCATACAATTCTACAGTGCATTGTCAACTTGTATAATAAGTTCTTCATGGAAGAAGTGTCTGTTTAGTTCTTCTGCCCAAGTTTTAATTGGGTTGTTTGTTTTTTTGTTGTTAAGTCTTATTAGTTCTTTATATATTTTAGATATTAGACCCTTATCTGATGCATTATTTGCAAATATTTTCTCCCATTCAGTTGGCTGTCTCTTTACCCTGTTGATGGTTTCTTTTGCTGTGCAGAAGCTTTTTAGTTTGATATAGTCCCATTATTTATTTTTGCTTTTACTTCCCTTGCCTTTGAGGTCAGGTTCATGAAGTCTTCCTTGAATCCTAGGTCTGTAACTTTAGTACCTATGTTTTCTTCTATGTAGTTTATTGTTTTGGGTCTTATATGAAGGTCTTTAATCCATTTAGAGTTAATTTTTGTCTATGGAGAGAGATCACAGCTTAGATTCATTCTTTTGCATGTGCTTTTCCAGCTTTCCCAGCACCACCTACTAAAGAGGCTATCTTGTCCTCATTGCATATTTTTTGGTCCTTTATCAAAAATTATTTGTCCATAAATTTGTGGGTTTATTTCTGGGTTTTCAGTTCTGTTCCATTGGCCTATATTTCTGTTTTTCTGCCAATACCAAGCTGTTTTGACTATTGATGCTTTTTTTTTTTTTACTATTGATGTAATATAAATTGAAGTGAGGGAGTGTAATGCCACCAGCCTTATTCTTTTTGTGTAGTATTGCTTTGGCAATTCAAGGTCTTTTATGGTTCTATATAAATCTGATGATTCTTTTATTTCATGGAGGTACGATAGTGGAATTTTATAGGCATTGAATTAAATCTGTAGATTGCTTTGGGCGAAGTGGCCATTTTAACAATGTTACGTCTTCCTATCCATGAATAGGGAATATTTTTTCAATTTCTTTGTGTCTGCTTCAATTCTTTTAGAAAGTGCCTTAGAGTTTTCCATGGATAAGTTTGTCATGTTCTTTGTTAAGTTACTTCTCAGGTATTTCATTCTTTTTA
Organism: Lyroderma lyra; assembly: GCA_004026885.1. Lineage (NCBI taxonomy): Eukaryota > Metazoa > Chordata > Mammalia > Chiroptera > Megadermatidae > Lyroderma > Lyroderma lyra. Next base: position 9,033 of record PVJL010020049.1, read on the forward strand.
TTGTGATAGCAAAAGGAATTGATTCCCTCATTTCTTTTTCTGAAGATTTGTTTTTTGCACATAGAAATGCTGTTGATTTTTGTACATTGATTTTTTTATCCTGTGATGTTATTCATTTATTGTTTCTAATAGTTTCCTGGTGGAATGTTTGGAATTTTCTATATTAAAGGATCATGTTATCTGCAAATAGTGACAATTTCACCTCTTCTGTCCCAATTTGGATAATTATTCCTTTCTCTTGCCTGATTGCACTGGCTAGAACTTCCAGTACTATATTGGATAGCAGTGGTGACAGGGCATCCCTTCTGTGTTGCTGATTTTAGGGGAATAGGCTTCAGTTTTTCCTCATTCAATATGATGCTATCTGAGGGTTTGTCATATGGCATTTATTATGTTGAGATACGTTTCTTCTATAGCTATTTTATTCAGTGTTTTGATTATAAATGGATGTTGTATTTTGTCGAATGCTTTTCTCCATCAATTGATATGACTATATGGTCTTTAGCTTTTATTTTGTTTATGTGGTGTATCACATTGGTTGATTTTTGTATGTTGAGCCATCCTTGTATTCCTGGGTTGAATCCCACTTGATCATGATGTATGATCTTTTTGATGCATTGTTGTATTCTAATTGCTAATATTTTATTTAGGCTTTTTGCATCTGTGTTCTTCAGAGATATTGGTCTATAGTTTTTTTTTTGTTGTTGACATAACCAGGCCTTGGTAATAAGGTAATGCTGGCCTTATAGAATGAGTTAGGAAGTATTGACTCCTCTTCAAATTTTTGGAAGAGTCTGAGGAGGCTAAGCATGAATTCTTCTCTGAATGCTTGGTAAAATTTTTTGGTGAAACAATCTGGTCTGGAGCTTTTGCCTCTAATGAGGTTGTGAATAGTCATTTCAACTTCTTTACTGTTGATTCATCAATTTAGATTATCCAGTTCTTCTTGGTTCAGTCTAGTAGGCTATAGGTTTCTAGAAAGTTGTCCATTTCTTTTAGCTTGCTAAATTTAGTGGCATAAAGCGCTTCACAATATTTTCTTATAATCCTTTGTATTTCTGTGGTATCAGTGGCAATTTCCCCCCATTCATTTCTAATTTTGGATATTTGCATCCTTTCCTTTTGTCCTTTGATTAGTCTAGTGAGGTGTTTGCCAATTTTGTTGACTTTCTCAAAGAACCAGTTCTTTGTAATATTATTTTTTTCTATGCTTCTTCAGTTCTTTAATTCGTTTAGCTCTGCTTTAATTTTTATTTTTTCTTTTCTTCTGCTGATTTTCGATTTTGTCTGCTCTTCTTTCTCTAGTTTTTTAAGATGGGATGCTAAAATGTTTACTTGTCATTTTTCTTGTTTCTTAAGATAAGCCTGTAATGATATAACTTTTCCTGTTATTACTGCTTTTGTTGTGTCCCAATAATTTTGATATGTTGTATTTTAATTTTCATTAGTTTCTATAAATATTTTAATCTCTTCTTTTATTTGTTCTTTGATCCAGTCATTTTAAAATAAGATGTTGTTTAATCTCCATGTATATGTGTTTTTTTTTCGGCTTTCCTTTCACAGTTGATCTCCAATTTTAAAGCTTTGTGGTCTGAGAATACACTTAGTATAATTTTGATCTTCTTGAATTTGCTGAGACTACTTTTGTGTCTCAGCACGTGGTCTATTTTTGAGAATGTTCCATGTGCAATAGAAAAGAAGGTATAGTCATTTTTTGCTGGATGAAGTGTCCTGCAAATGTCAATTATGTCCAATGGCTGTAATGTGTCATTTAGAGCTGATATTTCCTTGTTTGTTTTCTGTTTGGATGATCTGTCCATGGCTGTTAACAGGGTGTTTAAGTCTCCTACAATGATAGTGTTTTTGTCATTTTTTTCTTTTCAGATCTGTCAGTTGTTGCTTTGTATATTTTGGTGCTTCCTGGTTGGAAGCATATGTATTAATTAGTGTCAAATCTTGTTGTTGTATTGTGTCTTTTATCATTATGTAATATCCATCTTTGTCTCTTGCTATCTTTTTAACCTGAAGCTTATTTAATCAGATATCAGTATGGCAGCTCCTGCTTTTCTCTGGATACCATTTGCTTGGAGTATTGTTTCCCATCCTTTCACTCTGAGTCTGTGTTTGTCCTTATGACTGAGGTTTGTCTCTTGAAGACAGCATATTGATGGGTTTTGTTTTTAATCCAGTGGGCTACTCTGTGTCTTTTTATTGGTGAGTTCAATTCATTAACATTTAGAGTGATGATCAATATGTAAAGATTTCCTGTGGCCATTACATTTTGTTGTTGTTTTATTTTATTTTTGTTTTTTTCTTGGTGCTGCAACTATTCTGTCTGTCCTGATGTTTTGTTTTGGGTCAAAGAACCTCCTTAAGTATTTCTTGAAGTGCCAGCCTCATGCTGGCTAATTGCCTCAGCTTCTGTGTGTCTGAGAAGGTCTGTATTCCTTCTTTATATGTGAAGGGTAATTTTTCTGGATAATTTATTCTTGGCTGGAAGTTTCTCTCTCTTAAAGTGTTGAATATTTGATTCCATGGATCCCTCCTGGCTTGCAGAGTTTCTGCTGAGAAGTCTGATGCAAGCCTGATGGGTTTTCCTCTAAAGGTTATAGGTCTTTTTTCTCTGGCTGCCTTGAGAATTGTTTCTTTGTCTTTAGTTTTCGACATCTTTAGTACCATGGGTCTTGGAGAAGATCTGCTAGTGTTCACGTATCTAAGGGACCTATTTTCTTCTTGAATTTGGGGTTCCAGATATTTCCATAGGTTTGGAAAGTTCTCATCTACAATTATGTTTGAGTAGTTCTCTGCAGAATGCTCTGCTCCTTCTTCTAATTCTATTATTCAGATGTTGTTTTGTCTCATGAAGTCAGATAGTTCTTGCAGAGTTCTTTCAATCCTTTTGGGTCTATATTCCCTCTCTTCCTCTTTCTGAGGTGTTTCCATGCTGAGATTCTCAATATCACTAATTCTTTCCTCCATGTGGTTGGCCCTGTTTTTTATGGCAGTTATTTCATTTCTCACTTCTTTTATTGTATTATTTATCTCTTGAATTTCTATCTTGTTTATCCTTATGTTTTGAATTTCTTTGTTCAATTGTTTTATTTATTCACAGAATTTGTTTCTGAGATCATTCATCTCAGCTATGGTGTTCTGTCAGTATATTTTCATGTCTCTCAGAGCCTTTAGAATGGCTACTTTATAATCTCTATGACTTAGTTCAGAAATTTCTAGAGTCTCTGAAATTCTTTTCTGAAGATTTTTTATCTTTATGAGCAGCTTTAAATTCTAAGGTACTCAGATTTTCTGCTGTGTACTTCTTTATTGGCATGAGGGCTTTATTTTTAGCAGAGCCCAGGAGCCCTTTCTTTCTCTGATGAGTATTTTTCTGGTGTCTTGCTGTAGGTGGGACTGGGGGAGCAAATGCTGGGATAATTGGCAGGTGTTTAAGCCTTATATCTGGTCTTCAGCCTTGTTTGGAGGCAGGGCGCATCTATCTGCCATTCTTCTGCTTCCTGCACGTCCTTGGGGAGGAGAGGGGAGAGACCAATAAAATGCTTCCTGGGGTGGCTCCACCTCCTGCCCTTTGCTGGGGAAGCTGGTGGAGATGCGGGAGGCTGATTGGATGCAGGCCAAGGCCGCTCTCTCTGGCTGTGGTGAACGCTATCAAATACGCCTCTCTTCCAGGGCATGCTCTAGCGACCTGTCTCCACAGCTGTCG
>PVJL010020051.1:0-12745 GCA_004026885.1 Lyroderma lyra
GTTGTTTTGTCTCATGGAGTCGGATATTTCTTGCAGAGTTCTTTCAATCCTTTTGGTTCTATATTCCCTCTCTTCCTCTTTCTGAGCTGTTTCCATGTTCTGGTCTTCAATATCACTAATTCTTTCCTCCATCTGGTTGGTCCTGTTTCCTATGGCAGTTATTTCATTTCTCACTTCTTTTATCATATTATTTATATCTCAAATTTCTGTCTCAATCTATCTTATGTTTTGAATTTCTTTGTTAAATTCTTCTTTTTGTTCACTGAGTTTCTTTTTTATGTCGTTTATATCCTTTTTTATATTATTTATCTGATCTATGGTGTTCTGCCAATAGGTTTTTGTTTCTCTCACAGCCTTTAGAATGGCTGCTTTAAGTTCTCTGTCACTTAAGTCACACACTTCCAGTTCTGACAAGCTGTCTTCTGGGTAAATTTCATGTTCTTTCTGAGGAGTTTTAGTTTTTAAGGCGTTCATCCTTTCCACTGCGTTCTTCCTCTTTGACATGAGGGCTTTATGTTCAGTGCCCAGATTATTGCTTTTGTGGTGTCTTGTTGTAGAGCAGACACTTGGTGTCACTGGGGGGTCAAGTTTTGGGGAGAGGGGGCTGTTTGTTTCTTGTTTCTGATCTCCTGATGCGTTTAGAGGCTATGTGCATATATCGTGGGGAGAGGCCAACCAAAGGCACTTCAAGGGCTGCTCTTCCTTCTGCCCTTTGCTAAGAAATGTGTTCTGAGGCTTGTTTCTACTGGCTCTGGTGAATGCTATCTTATCAGTCCTTCTTCCTAGCCCTGATTCAGCATCTGGCTGTCTACAGGCTCACACTTCTTTGAGAACCCTGGGGTGCATGAGGAAGTGCACGCTCCATAAGTCCAAAACTGTGGGGCTAGCCTGAGATAGCAGGGTCGCCTTTGCAGCGGGCGGGGAACAGGAATTTTACCCCTATCTAGGTCTACAGGGAGCTTAGAGCTGGGGTGTCATCTTTGTAGTTCAGAGTCCTCACCTAGCCCTTCTACCACTCAAAAGTTACAAAGGGAGACTCCCAAACTCTGTCCCCAGCATGAAGCTCCAAAGCCCACTTCCCCCGTGTCCTCTCCCCTCCTCCAAACTGCGCCCCTCTGAAAAGTCAGCAGCAATTATGTTCTGTTGCAGTCCATCTCTGCTCCCTTCCCTCTCCCCGACTCGCCCCCTTCTCGCCAACCTTCAGGTGTTTACTTGCGATTTCTCAACAGCTGTTTTGTCACTCAGGGTCCTCTTTCTTGTCTCCTGGATGGCCGTTCAATTGTGTTTTCTGGGAGAGGCTTTAGGGACCTCCTCTCCAGTCGCCATCTTGCTTCCAAGTCCTAGTGGGTCTTTAAAGAACCAATGTCGGTGGCCTCTGATAGAAGATTGGGTAGAGAGGAAAAGGAGAAGTTAGCTTTCATTGGAATTGTCACGTGGTTGGGGACGTTCATACAAATACTATGGTTTTTAAGTTGTGGGGACAACTCTTTCCAGAAAATGCAGCCAAAATAAACAAAAAGGAAAGAAAGAAAAATACACGGATAAGGCCCAAGTGCAAACAGTAGCTATACTTGGTGAATTGTCTACACTTCAGTCATGAGTTATAGACGTACTTTGTATAAAAATTAATCTTATACTAATTTACAGTTTGTGTTATTATTGTAAAATTTTTCTCTCTACTTTTGTGGTTATTTGGGTTAGACACAAATGCATACGTTTTTATTTCTGATAGCAAAAGTTGTAATTTTAGTGCCATGAGTTGTTTTGTTCTTAAAATTATATAATATGCATCACCTTGTATAACATAAACATTGTCTCTTCAAAAGGATCTGAAATGATTCTCTTAAACTAATTCTGGGTTCAATGATTTCTTGTCATTTTTATATAAACTCTAAAGCCTTCTCAGTGTGTAATGATGGTCACACATTTCATCTTTGGATGTGATAGTTATTGTATATTTTTATAAAAATAATCAGTATGATGTTGTTAATCAATTCTCACCATTTTATATTTCATTTTGTAGTGAATTTTCTCTCTTCTTAGTTTTATATTTCATGTTTCAGTGCATGTACAGATACATTAAGCAGACTGCAAATCTTACAAGGCACAAATATCTCCAGCATATCCCCATTCTACCCAACAAAGATAAATCTTAAAGAATCCCTAAATAACATGTGTAAAGATGCCTGGCTGACACTCAACCTGATCATCACAGAGAACCCAAGCGGACCTCAAACCTGACCATCATAGAGAGTGCCAGAAGACTCCCAACATGACCAGAACACACCTTTAATGCAGAACTCAAAGGTGACCAGACTGAGACTTCAGTCACACTCAAGAGAAGCAGAAAGACACCAGGAAACCCAAAACATGACCAGGACAGATCTTAGGCAGATTCCCAATGTGGTTGGGAAAAAACACTCCTGGAACAACTCAAACCTGTCCAGCACAAAGACCCCTTAATGACTTAAGCGTAACAGAAGAAGAGATCTCCAACTTGATTAACACAGAAACTTCAGGAGAAACTCAACATGACAAGCAAAGGTATATCTGCAGACGTGGAACATGACCAAGAAAGTGACTTCCAAGACAAACACGATTTGACAAGCACAATATTCAGCAGTCCATTAACCTGCCCAGAAAAAAGACCACAGCAAATCTCCAAACTGAACAGCACAGATACCCCAAACAGAAACCCAACATGACCAGGAAGAAAGATCTCCAGAATGTCCACATAATAACCAACACAGAGAACACTAACAGAACCTTCAAGTGACCAGCATAGAGACTCCTAGAAGTTCCTCCAACATGACCATAAGTGAGAGCTCAAGCAGAATATCAACATGACAATCAGAGAGTCCCAGAAGTCCCAAAACCTGGCCAAAACAAAGGCCCCAATGCAGACCGCAGACCTCCAAGATCCCAAGTAGAGGTGCCCCAAGCCCCCCTGAGAGTAGCAGAGACAATAGCAGCCCTCAAGCCTGACCTGAACAAAGACCACACAGATTGCAAATGCAACTGAGAACAGAGGCACACCAGCACAACACCAAGTGCTTAACACAGAGGCCCTCTAATGATCCCAACCTGACCAAAACAGAGACCATGCATGGACCTCAAACTTTAGCAAGACAGAGACATCAATCAGAAACTCAAGATGACGAGCACAGAAATCCCTTCAGAGACGCCAAGCACACTCAATCTAACAAGCACAGTGTCAAGTAGTATACTAAATTGACCAGGAGGTGGACCTCAGAATATCTCATACACACCAGCACAGATACCTCAAGCTGTCCCCCAACCTAACCAAGCTCAAAGATCTCTAACACATCCTCATTCTTACCAGCAAAGAGAACCATGACAGAACCCCCAAATGACCAGTATAGAGACTCCTGGCAGACCCCCAATCTGATCATCACAGACAGCACCAGCAGACCACCAACCTTACCAGAATGGAGCCTGCAACGTAGATGTCCAATGTGACTAGAACTGATATCCCACACACACACACATGAGAGTAGTGGGGACCCCAGCAGACCACAAACCTGACCTCTAAAAACTAAGGCAGGTTTAAATGTTACTGGGAACAGACACACCTTACAAAATGCCAATATGACCATCATAGACACCCCCACATTACCCCAACCTGACCAGATTAGAGATCCTCCAATGACATTAAACTTGACCAGTACAAAAGTCTCAGGCAGAAAAACAGCATGAGAAGAAAATGGTCACCTGCATATATAAATGCTGACCTGGAAAGGGAGTCCCAGCAGACATCTAACCTGATCAGCACAAAGTCTTTAGGAAGACAACCAATCTGACCTGCTAAGAGACCCCATGCAGGTGTCCAACCTTACGAGCATAGAGACCCCCACAAGCCAACTCAGCTGAATAGCACTGAGACTCCCAACAGATCCTAAAATTCACCAGCACAGAAAAAATCCACCAGAATCAAAATCTGACCATCACATAGAATACCAGCCAATCTTTAACCCGAACAGGATAGGGACACCAGGCAGATAATCAACATGACAAGTACAGCCACCCAGGCAGATTGCCTAACAGACAGACACAGTACCCCATCAGTCCCCCAACCTGACAAGCAGAGAGATTAAAAGAGAACCCTACCTCACCAGCACCGTGTCCTCATGCATATCTTCAACATGACCAACATAGAGACCCAAGTCAGACACTAAGTGTAACCACCACAGACACACCAACAGACTTCTAAATACACCAGCACACAGAACCCAGGCAGACCCAAAACTGACTGAGCACAGACATACCTTGCAGACTCCCAACCTAACAAGGTCAAAGACCACCAGCAGACCCTCAACCTGACCAGAACAGAGATCCTCAGCAGGACCCCAAACTAATCAGCACAGAAATGCCCAGAAGACTTCAAACTGAAAATCATGGAAACTCTGAGCAGAACTGCAAGCTTCCCATCACAGAAACCTCTAACTGACATGAAACTGACCAGAACACAGAACACCTACCTACCTAAAACTTGACCAATCCAGAGACCTAAGGCAGAATTCAACATGACAAACCCAGGTACCCCTAAAGGCTTAGAACCTGACGAGAAAAAAGGTCCACAGGAAACACCCAACCTGACAGGTAGAGTACCTAGCAATCCATTTGCCTGACCAGCAGAGACTCTAGCAAATCTCTAACACAGCAACATAGATACCCCAACAATACCCCCAACCTGACAAATACATCTGCAGTACATCTTCATCCTAACCAGCACAGAGAACTTGGACAGAGTTTCCAAGTGACCAGCATAGAAACTCTTGGCAGATTCCAAACCTGAAGATCACAGACAGCTCCAGCATACCCTTAAACAGACCAGAACACAGCCCACAATTCACACCTCCAAAGTGACAAAAACAGAGGATTTTGGCACTCCTGGGACTAGGGGAGACACTCCAGCAGACTCCAAACCTGACCAGAAAGAGCCCAGGCAGGTTCCAAATGTGACTAGGAACAGAGACCCCAGAAGAATCCCAATAAGCCAAGAACAGAAACCCGCGACTGACCCTAACATAACCTAAACAAAGAGCACACAGTGACTTCAAACATGACTAACACAGAGAACTCTAAAAGAAATGCAACATGACAAACACAGGGTTCCCTGCAGACCTGGGACATGATCTGGAAAGAAGCATCTAAAGAGACACCTAATCTGAAAAGCATAGTACCAAGCACTTTATTTACCTGACCAGAAAAGACGCCCCAGTAAATCGCCAATCTGACCATCACAGATACCCCAAAGAGAACCCCATGTGACAAGAACAAATATCAACAGAACATTCCCATTCTAACCAACACAGAGAACCCTGACAGAAACCCAGAATGACCAGCATGGAGACTCCTGACAGTCCCCCAACTTCACCATAACATAGAGCTCAAGCAGAACCCCAACATGATAACACAGAGAAGCCCACCAGACCCATAACCTGACCAGAACAAAGCCCTCAATGCAGACATCCAACGTCACCAAAAGAGGGACACCAAGCCCACCTGAGATGAGCAGAGGGACTACAGCAGCCACCAAACCAGACCAAGAAAAACCCCATACATATTGCAAGCATAACTGACAACAGAGACACTCCAGCAGAACCCCAACCTGCTTAGCACAGAGACCCTCAAAAGATCCCAACCTGACCAGAAAGAAGACCACCCACACACCTCAAACTGTACCAACACAGACACGTCAGTCAGAAAGTCAACATGACAAGAACAGAAACCCCTTTAGAACAAAACCTGACCAAGAAAGAGACCTCAAAAGACACCCAACATGATAAGCACAGTAACCACCAATTTATTGAACTGACCAGTTAAGAGACCTCAGCACCTCTCTGAAAAGACCAGCTCAGATACCCCATGCAGTAACCCAACCTCACTAAGCTCAAAGAGCTCCAAAACATCTTCATCTTAACCAGCAAAGAGAACCCTGACAGAAACCACAAATGACCAGTATAAAGACTTCTGGAAGACCCAAAACATGACCAACACACAGCCCCAACAGATCCCCAACCAGAGCAGAACAGAGCCCTCAATGCAGACTTCCCAGGTGACAAGAACAGACACTTCAGGCACCCTCAACACAAGCAGAAAGACCCCAGGGAACCCTAAACCTTAACTGGAGAGACCCTATGCAGAATCCAAATGTGGATGGGAAAAGGACCCCAAGGAGAACCCCAACCTTTCCAGGACAAAGACACCTGACTGAGTATAATATGACAAGCACAGTGATCCCTGAAGACCTGGAACATGACCAGGAAAAAGGCCCCTCACAGACACCCAACTTGACAAGCACATTCCCCAGTAGTCCAGTAACCTGATTAAAAAAAGACACCACAGAAAATCTCAAAACTGACCAGCACAGATACCCCCAACAGAACTCCAACATGACCAGTACAAAGATCTCCAGAACATCCCGCTCCTAACCAACACAGTGAACCCTCGCAGGACCCTCAAATGACCAGAATAGAGACTCCTGGTAGTCCTCCCAGATGACCATAAAAGACGGCTCAAACACAACCCAACCATAACACTCACACAGGGCCCCAACAAACCCACAAAATAACTAGAACAAAGCCCCCAATGCAGACCTCCAAGGTCACAAGAAGAGGGACCCTAATCTTACCTGAGAGCAGCAGCAGGGAGACACCAGCAGCCCTCAAACCTGAGTAGAAAAAAACCCACTCAAATTCTAAATGAAAGTGAAAACAGAGACACCCCAGCAGAACCCCAACGTGCTTAGCACAGGAACCCTTGAATAATCCCAATCTGACCAGAATAGAGACTGCCCATAGACCACAAACTGTACCAACACAGAGACATCAGGCAGAAACTTAACATGAAAAGCACAGAAACTTCTTTACAACCAAAACTTGACCAAGAAAGAGACCACAAAAGACACCCAACATGACTAGTACCCAACAGCCTGTTATCCTGACCAGCAGAGAGACCTCAGCATATCTCTAAACAGACCAGCACAGATAGGCCAAGCAAACCACCAACTTGACAAGGCTCAAATATCTCCAGCATATCCCCATCCTTCCCAGTACAGAGAACTCTGATAGAACCCCCAAATGACCAGTATACAGACTCCTGGCAGACTCCTAACCTGACCATCACAGAAAGCTCCAGCAGACCTCCAACCTGACTGGAACAGAGCCTGCAATGCAGATCTCTAATGTCACTGGAATAGAGAACACAGTCATACAGGAGACCAGTGAAGAGACCCCAGCAGACCACAAACCTGACCAGAACAATCCCAAGGCAGATTTTAAATGTCACTGGGAACAGAGACACCCTGTAAGATGCCAATGTGCTTATCACAGATATCCTTGAATGACCACAACCTGAACAGATCCAAGATCACCCCTCACCCACTGACATTAAACTTGACCATAACAGGGACATCAGGCAGAAAAAAAAATGACAAGCAATGGTCACCTAAATATCTAAAAGCTGACCTGGAAAGAGACTCTTAGCCGACCCCTAACCTGACCAGCACAGAGTGCCCAGGCAGACAACCAATCTGATGAACACAGAGACCCCTGGTAGACCTTCATCCTGACCAGCATAGAGACACTGAGACGACTCACAAGCCGAGTAGCACAGAGACACTCAGCACACCTCAAATCTCAGCAGGACTAAACCCCAAGGAGACTTAAAACTGGACCAGCACAGAGACAAACAGCCAACCTCCAACTTGACCAGGACAGGGAACTCAGGCAGACACTCAACCTGACAAGCACAGAGCCTACAGAATGACCTCAAACCTAACCAAACACAGAGACAACAGGCTGATCCTCATTCTGACAAGCACCCTGACACCTAGAAGACCCCAAATCTGAGCAGTAGAGAAACCCCAGCAGAAACACACAGTATTGGCACAAAAATCCCAGCAGAACCCCAACTAGACCAGCAAAGAAACACCTGACAGATCCTTAACCTGAACAGCAAACAGACCCCAGCAGACCTGCAAAGTGACCAGAACAGAGTCTCAAGGCAGAGAGCTTGGTCACCAGTACAGAGACCCCAGCAGAACCCAAATCTGACCAGCCCAGATTACAAAAACTAACACCAATTCTGACCAACACAGACACCACTGGCAGACCTCCAAGTACACCAACAGAGAGATCCCCAGTAGAACTCTAATCTGACCAGCAAGAAATCACCAGCAGAACCTCAACCTGACAATAGGAGTATGCGGACATTCCCTAACCTGAGCAGCAAGATGATCAAAAATGTCCATCAACCTGAGCAGCACAGAGACTGGAGGACACTTGGCACTACTGGGCACACAAGCGCCTAGAAAAACCCTGCCATGGCCAACACATAAACCCCTGGCATACCCATAACCAGACCAGCACAGAGACGCAAGAAAGACTCTTAACATGCCAAGCCACAGAGAACACAGGCAGACACCCTACCTGACCACCACAGAAACCCAAGGCAGAACTCGAACATTACAAGCACAGTGACCCCAAGCAGACCTCAAACAGCAGCAGAGAGACCCCAGGCAATCTTCAACCTCACCAGAACAGAGACCCCAGGCAATCCACAAATTGATTAGGTACAAAGATGCTGAGTCAACCCCTAAAATAGAAACCCCAGGCAGACCTGTAAGCAGACCAGCACGGAGACTTGCGGCAGACTTCTGATCTCAGTAAAAGAGAGACCCTAGGAAAATCCTCAAACTGACCAGTGCAAAGACTTCCAGAAGACTCTCAATTAGACCGGAACAGAGAAGGCTAGAAGGACAGCAAACCAATCAGCATAGAAACTCTCAGAAAACATCAACCTGACCAGAACAGAGAACTCCAGTGAAACTCAAAACTCATGAGCAAAGTCAACCCCAGAAAACCTCAACCTGATTAGCACAGAGACACCAAGCAGAACCCAAACCTGCCAAAAATAGGAACCACCCACTGATCTGAACCTGACAAGAACAGAGACCTCCACCAACCTCTAACATGACCAACACAGAGACCTCAGGAAGAAATTCAAAATGACAAGTATAGGCACCCATGCAGACCTAGTACATAAGCAGGAAAGAGACCTCCAGAAGACGCTCAACTTGAAAAGTACAGTACCCAACACTACATTAACCTAAGCAGCAGAGAGAACAAAGCAAATTTCTAAACAGAACAGCACAGACACCCAAAGAAGACGACCTATATGACCAGGCACAAAGATCTTGACTGCATCCCCACCCTAACCAGCACCGAGTACTCTGACAGAAGCCTCAAGTGATCAGGACAGAGATTCTGGAGAGAATCAAACACTGAGCATCACAGAGCAGCCAAGCAAACCCCAATCTGACCAGAACAGAGCAACCCAAGATAACCAAGACAGAGAACACAGACACACATGTCACAAGCAGAGAGACAAAAGCAGATAAACACAAGCAGACCCCAAACCTGACCGGGACAAACCCCATGCAAATTTCAAATGTGACTGGAAAAAGAGACTCTAGCAGAATGCAAAACTGGCCAGCACAGAGACGCCTGACTGAAACCAATCTGATCAGAAGAGAGAGAACACAGTGATCTCACACTTGACCAACACAGACACTGTAGACAGGACCTCAACATGACAAACCAAGGACCCATGCAGAACAACAAACAGACCAGGAATAAGACCACCAGCATACATCTGACCTGACGAGCACAATAAACAACAGACCCTTCATTTGAAAGGAAGTGTGACCTCAGTAAATCTCCAAGCGGAGCAGCACAGATACCCCCAGCAAACTGCTGACTTAACCAGGCAAAAACGATCTCCAGCACATCCCAAAACTAACAAACATGGAAAACCCTAATGGACTCCCCAAATGACCAGCATGGAGACTGCTGGCAGACCCACAACCTGACCATCACAGAGATATAGTACACCTCGAGCTTGATCATCTCAGGGAGCCCCAGCAGAGGACCAACCCGACAGAACAAAGCACATAATGCAGACCACCGTCATGAAAAAACGGAGAAACCAGGCACACATTAGACAAACAGAAATACAACAACAGACCCCAACTCTGACCAGGACAGTCCTAAGGCACATGACAAAGGTGACTGAACACAAAAATGTTCTGGAGACGTTTAATATGACCTTCACTGTGGCCCCAGGCAGAAAACCAATTTCTCCAGCAGAGCGACCACATGTAGGCCTCCAAACTGAGCAGCATAGAGAACCTCAAAAGATCACTAAGTTGAATAGCTCAGAAACGCCCTGAAGACTCCCGAACTCACCAGCAAAGAGACCCCAAGCAGACTCAAAACCTGAACAGCATAGAGACACAGGGCCAACCTACAAACTGATCAAGACAAAGATCCCAGGCACACACACTATATGACAAGAACAGAGACTTCAAAGACCTGGAATCTGATGAGCAAAGACACCTCAAAAATAGGCACAGTACCCCAGCAGTAACCAAACCTGACCATCAGAGATTTCAAAAGAGATCCCAACCTGACCAGCACTAAGACACCAGGTATACCTTCAACATCACCACAATAGAGACCCAAACCAGAGACTAAGTGAAACAACCACAGAGACCCCAGCAGAGGTCCAATACACCAGCAGAGAGGCCCCAGGAAGACCCCTACCCTGACAAGCTCAAAGAACTCTGAGAGGCTTAAATTGACATAGAGACCCAAGAAAGACCAGCAACCTTACCAACACAATTATCAACAGCAGACCACAAACCAGGCCAGCACAGAAACCCTAGGAAGAAAACCAAGCTGAACAGCACAGAGAACCCAGACTGACACAAAACATGACCAGCAAAGATACCCCAGGAGACTTCCAACAGGACGAGGAAAGAAAACCCTGACACATCCCCATCCTGAAAAACACACAGACCCAAGGAGACTGCAATTGAACCAAAACTGAGTCTCCAGCCAGATATCCCAGTGACTGTCACAGAGATCCTAGAAGATTTCAAACACGACAAGGACAGAGACAAAAGGCTACCCCCAAATATTATTGAGCACAGAAGTCTCCAGAAGACACCTATTGTGACCAGCACGAAGTCCTCAGAAACACACTCAATCTGACAAGGAAAGACCTCAAGATGACCTCCAATCTAACACACACAGAGACACCTGGTAAATGCTGACCTAAGTGGGAACACAGACCCCTCGCCTCTCTGTGACCTGGCCAACACAGAGATCAAGGCACAAACTCAAAGTGATTCTCACAGAGACTCCAGCACACTTGGAACCTGCGAAGCAAAGAGACCCCTGCTGATCCCTAAACTGACCAGCACAATACCCTACTATTTCCAACAATACATGAGCAGGGATCAAAAGAGATTCACAACTTAACCAACATAGAGACTCACAGCAAGCCTACAAACTGTGCAGCAGAGAACACAGGCATACCTCCAAACTGAGCAGCTCAGAGATACCTAGCTTACTTTTAAGAAGACAGGGTACAAAATTTTCAGGAAGACACTTACCCTGACCAGCACAAAGACCCCAGCAGACCCTCAACCAGACCAGCATATACACCACAAACAGCATTACATTGACTAACACAGACACAACGGGCTGACCTCCAACCTGAGAAACACTGACCCAGAGTAGGCCTCCACCTGAACAACAAGAAAACACTAGAAGAACCCCACTGGACAAGAAGAATACCCAGAGGTCCTGAATCCTGCGCACCAGGAAATTCAAAACAGACCTCAAACCTGACTACCTCAGACAACTGAGACACACTATTATCATTACTGGGCACACAGACAACCAGAAGACCCCAGACCTGATCAGGACAGAAACCCCTGACAGGATCATAACACGATTAGCACTGAGACGCAAGGCAGGCTCTCAACCTGCCAAGGCACATAAGTATTCATATGACCCTTAAGTTGACCAGTACAGATACCCAAAGCAGAGACCCCCAACATGACAAGCACAGAGATCTCAGGAAGATTCTAAATCTGAGGAGCACAGAGACCCCAGGCAATCTCGAATCATATCAGCACAGACACCCAAAATAAACCCCACCAAACTGGGTATAAACACTTTCAACTGGCAACAAAAGTGTCCAGCAGAGGAACCCCATGCAGACCTCAACATTGACCTGCACAAAGATCCCAGGGAATCTCCAACATCACCAGTACAGAGACCCAACATGAACCTGATTGGGTACAAAGATTTTGAGAAGACAATCAAACTGACTATCACAAAAAGGCCACGAAGACCTCAAAATTGACCAACACAGACACCCCTGGCAGACTTCCAAACTCACAGCCAATGAGCCCACAGAAAGACACCCAGTCTGAAGGGCACAAAGACCACCTGAGGACCTTGAATGTAACCAGAACAAAAGATGCCACCAAGATTTGAGACTAATCACCACAGAAACTTCCATATGACATCCACCTGACCAGAACAAAGACCCAGAGCAGAAGACAAACCTGCCCAGCAAAGAGACAGTTGACTGATCTGAACCAAACCAGAACAGAGTCGACGACAAGGAAAGTAACCCTGAAATAAACACCCAAATAGACAAGTAGAGTACCCAACTGTACATTAAATGGAGCAGCTGAGAGAACGCAGCAGATCTCAAAACAGACCAGCACAGATACCCAAAGCAGACCCCAAACCTGCCCAAGCACAAACATCTCCAGCACATCCCCAACGTAACCAGCACAGAGAATCCAGACACGACACAAATGACCAGCATAGAGACTTTGGGCAGACCCTGACCATGAACA
>PVJL010020052.1:0-12742 GCA_004026885.1 Lyroderma lyra
GTAACTGAGTATAGCAATAATGCTCACTGTCAAAATTTGTTATGTAGGCATAAAAGTGTA
The DNA here is from genome assembly GCA_004026885.1 of Lyroderma lyra. Lineage (NCBI taxonomy): Eukaryota > Metazoa > Chordata > Mammalia > Chiroptera > Megadermatidae > Lyroderma > Lyroderma lyra. The sequence goes on from PVJL010020052.1 coordinate 61, forward strand.
GAATTTTAAAAATGCTTCCACATTCTCTTAGTTTACCTCACCTTAACTGTAGAGGAGGCAGCCAAGTGTCATTAATCCCATTCTAAAGCTGGAAAAACAAACTCAGAGATTTTGATTTATCAGCAAAGTCAGATCTTGAATCGGGTTTCTTGGCTTCTAGTCCATTTACCCTTTCAATACCCACATCCATAGCCACTGGCTTGTGAAAGGAAGAAATAGTGGTGATGTTGTGGAGGTGATGACAGAGGCCAAAGAATAGGGAAATTGGGTCGTCACCTCACTATTTTAAAACTTGAGTCAGAGTTCTGTCGTTCTATATACTGATTATTATTCTTGGACCCAACTGTTCCCTTCTTCTTTTTTTTTTCTCTTCCATGTGAATACACCAAATTATTTTAATCTGTGTTTTCAAATTTTACTTAACTTTTAACTTCCTGTAGTTGGATTCCTCTTCTGGTTGTGAACCAAGAGTGACCTGAAAAACTGGCAGAAAATAATGTGGATGATGATAATAATGACAATAACAACCCAAGGCCCATCATCTATAGGATTAGAGTTTCTTTTGAAACTGAGGAACAGCATAAAAAATGTGAAGACAGATGTTAAATATCTGCCACTAGATGAAAGAATTCCTTATTCAGTGATTGATATGACGTCTGAGGAACTAACTCCATGTGTTAAAACAGAGCAGAAAATGTGAGTACAAAGATATTATGCAAACAAAGAACAGTATTTCCATGTGTATAAGTTTAACTGGGTCTGGCTGAAGTGAGCTCTGGGGCACCTTCCCTAACAGAGACAGGGGAATCTGGGATTTGTATCTAAAATATTTTACATGGTTAGATCACTGTTTACATAAACTAAGATGGTAGTTTCCAGTAGGGTATCCTGAGTAAGAATCTGCTAGTGACGAAAATATGGGCAAATACTTTAAATATTTCCAAATCACGTAAACAAACACAAAGTTAATATGTGATGAAAGCATCAGGCTACATCAAGTAAAGCACATGATATCTCCATGTCAGATTTCTCCCACCAGAAGTGTGCCATTCAAGAATATCTGAGAACAATAGAGATCAAATCTGAAGAAATGTACCTTCTCTACCTACAACAGAAAAATCTATTCACAAGTCTCAGACCCAGCCTAAAAGAAAACTAGCTTTTTAATTCAAATGCAAACTACAACTGATCTGGCTCAATATAATGTTCATTTACACACCTTCAACTGACCATTTTGTGCTCTTCATAAAATTTGCTTTGTGTTTATAAAAGGACTACAGCCTTGAATAATGTCATTTATTATACTAATAATCAAGAAGAAAAAAGTAACATCTATCCGGGGAATGAGCATTCTTATAGCAACTGCCAGCCTTCCTTTCATTTAGCTTTCTCTTATCTCAATGCACATAAATCTCCCCTGTGGTGATCACCATTTCACCAAAACTCTGTTCCCCAATATTTACCTCTCCCTAGTCTGATACATTGGATGGTAAGAGTGTTGGGAAACAATGGAAGAAACAACCAAACCAAGCTGAGGATAAAGGAAAAAAGTTGACCAACAGAAACCCAGTGCTTGAATCCTGAAACCTCAAGATTTAGAATTTGAAAAGAAACTATGGAAGAAATCCTATGAAAAAAGTGATGAATTGAACAAGTGAGTAGCAATGAAAATAAGCATGGTCCTTTCCCTCATTTATCATAAGAGTCTCTCCTGCATGTGGCCAAGTCACTCAATCTCTTTCAAAGTAAGTTTTGTCATTTGCAGAAAGGAAATAAGTAGCCTTGCCTAGTTCAGAGGGCTGTTGAATAAATTAAATATAAATGTTATTTAGAAATTCATTTTACTCTATAAAACACTATATAAATATAAATAGAAAAATACCTTTTCTTTACTTCTGTTTATTGTTTCTTATAATCCTCACTCTTTTAACTTCTCATTAATACTGTCTCCTCTTCCTTACTCTGCATTTAACTTTAAAATGTGAAAGGATTTTATTATAACTCACATACTGTTGAAAAACCACTTGGCCTGTGTAGTACTTCAACTCACAGAAATGGCAAGTTCTGTACATGCTCACAAGTCCAGGATCATTTCTCTACTAAGCCTATCTTTCTCCATGTCTGACTCACATGGTCAGTTAAGGGTGGGTGGAGTCTTAAAGAGTCTTCTCTGCTGGGTTTCGTTGGTGCTCAAAACCAACTAAAAAATTCCCTGGTACTACATAAAGTATAGTTAATCTGAGAAAAAGTGGAAATAATTATGGTTTTATGAGATCACTTTAAAAATACAAGCATTTTTTTCTATTGTTTTTCTTTTTTTCAAATAACCCAGAAGTAATGAGATTTCCCAGGGATTAATTTGCTCATCTGACCAAAGCTGGCTCAATATCCTGACCATGTCTGGTTAAAAGATGTGACTACCACAAACATAGCTTGTCATCCCCTACACCATGTTTTACTCATTACCTGGCAAATTTTGGCAGGCCAAAATTCTCGTAAACCTTCTGATTTCCCGTTCATAATTTGGGGAAGTAAACCATGGCCGAGAAACCACATAAAACTCCACTAAATGAATCTAAATAAATTATATCTCTGCAAATGAATCACCACTTATCCAAATTCTATGTACTGCAGAAAGACAGGAATGGTCAATAAATACCAGACTCCCAATAACCACAACACACAGACTCGAGATGTGGGACAGCCTCATCTCAACTGCATGTAAAGAGAAAGCAATATCCACGTACAACTCCTGGTCACGGCAGGAAGTATGCAGATCAAACAATAGCTCTTGTGTCTGTGTGACTGCCTCACCATTCAAGATGAATTAGGAAAACTGAGTCAGCACATTCAAATGGATGCCAATTTTAAACTCGGATATTAATTACTGAGGACTGCTTTGAAAGAATGCACATAAAGTAACTTAAATTGCCAACTTTGTCATGATCACATTGAGGCCATTTTTCTTGGCAAGTTTGTACTTTATCTTTTAACAAATGTCTGTGGAGTTCTTACTTGTGTTTCAGGCACTGTGCTAGGTGTTAGGGAAAAATAATACATAAAAATCTATTTCCTACCCTAATGGGCCAAATATGACCCACTGCCTGTGCTTCACAAATAAATATTTATTTAAACAGAATTATTTGATTATGTGGAGATGATGGCTGGTTTCATGCTAGAATGACATAGTCAATTGGTTATGGTATAGAATGTATGGTCCACCAAGCCCAAAATAGTTACTATCTGTTCCTTTACAGAAAATAATTGCCAATCGTTGGTGTAGGGGGAGAAATGGACAAGTCTATAGGAAATCATAATAGTTTAATAAGAGTTATGATGTGGGAATTTTGCAATCTCAAATTAGGATTAGGATGATTAAGAAAAACTGAGGTAACATTTAAAATGGCATGTAAAGCTGAACAAGTAGCTAACCCACTGAAGAGAAAAGAAAGTAGGTGAAGAGAAGATCACATGCAAAAACCTGGAGGCCAGAGAGAGTATGTACCATGCAGGAAACCGAAAGTACAGTATGCCGAATTGGCTGGAACAAGGAGAATGAAAGGAGTGGGGATGAGAGATGATGGCAAAGAGAAAATTAGGGCCCAGATTGCAAATGTTCCTTCACATCATCTGGACAATGTTGGAAATTATTCTGAGGGTTTAAGCTGTGAAATAATTGAGCTGTATGATTTGATATTTATGTAAGATTGATGATAAGGGTCATTTCTGATATAACCATCAAAAAAAAAATAAAAGCAATAAACTTTGAAATGGAGATTCACCAGGAAATGCTAACATTCAAATTAATCTATCCCTTCAACCCCTAGCAACCGATAACTCTGGTAATGAAGTGGCTGGGCCAGCATGATATGACAATTTCCCATAACTTTTAAGTCAATGCTTCAACTTTAGTTTTTGCTGACAGTACAACACACATGAAAAGCTAGTCATTGGCAGTGCTGAAGAGGAAGCCAACCTGCACTGCCTGACAACTGAGGGAACTGGGGCAATTTAGGTTTGATTTCTTTCTTTCCTATAAATATATATATATAAAATCATCCATGGTTTTCACCCTATGTCATTGGCTGTTCCATCTCAGTCTTATTTCTTTGTTCTTCCTCTTCTCCTATACCTATTAATGTTGGAGTGCCCCAGCTTTGAATCTGTAGGCTTATTCTTTACTACACTAACTCACTCAGTGAATAAATCAAGTCTTATTGCTTTAAATATCATCTGTAAGCCAATGATTCCCAAATGAATAGCTTCAGCCCAGGTTTTTCTCCTGAACTTCAGTCTTATGTATCTTCTTGCCCATTTGGTATCCTCACTTGGATGTCTAGTCAACATAACAAACTCCATGTCCCTCACCAAACTTCTCCCTCTCAAACCTATTCAACCTGCAGTCTTTTCCATCTTATTTGATAGTAACACATCATTTCCACTGTTTGAATCAAACATGTTGAATTCATTCTTGACTCCTCTCTTATCCTCACACTCTTCAGCCATTCTGTCAGGAAATCCTCTTGATTCTGACATCAAATATATACAAAATATAACTTTTCTTACCACCTCTACTATTGCCACTCGCTACCAGTATCTTCCACCTGAACTACTGAAATAGCTTCCTAACTGTTCTGCCTGATTCCATCCTTTTCCCTTCGATCTTATTCTCAACATAGGTTAGAATGACTTTTTTAAGCTATTAATATAAGTAAAAACGAGTCATTCTTCTGCTCATAATTTTGTATTGGCTTCTCATCTCACTCAAATGGCTATGGTCTTTCTACCCCTGGCCTGCATTACTTCTCCAGTCTCAACTCCTACTGTTCTTCCCCTCACTCACTGCATTGTAGACCTACTGATCTTCTTGCTGTTTCTCATATATAATAGGAATATATCAGGGATCCTCCTGCCATAGAGTTTATATGTACTGACTATTTATCTGGATGCTATCCCCTCAGATAATCACACTACCAATTACTTCACCTACAGTAGTAGATTGAATTATTGATCTCAATTCTCCATCCCTTCCTACATCTACACTCTTGCCTCATCATGGGTACAGTGTACTTCCCTACCTCTTGACATTTGGCTTGGTCATTTGACTTCCTTTGGCCAATGGTATATGGGCAGAAGCAACAGTGGCCAGTTATGAACCTAGCCATAAAGAGGTTCGCTCTCCCGAATTTTCATCACCATGAAAAGTCTCCTCCCTACCTTATTGCACTATCCAGGCAATTCCCTAGTGAACATACAAGAAACAGAGCTGCTCCAACCAACCTACAGATATTCAAGCAAGGAGAATTAATTACTCTTTTAAACCAGAGATTGGTAAGCTTTTTCTGTAAAGTACCAGACAGTAAATATTTTGGACTTTGCAGTTCATACAGTTTCAGTTGTAACTGCTCAATGATGCCATAGACACTATGCAAATTAATGTGTACTTGAGAGCAGCCATAGGCAATATGCAAATTAATATGAAACATGTCTGTTTTAATAGAACTTATTTACATTAACAGGCAGTAGTGAGCTAAGATTTGAACCAGCTATGTCTGACTCCAAAGCCCCTCTCCTTTTCCACTATATAACTATAATATCATTTAATCCCATTAAAGCCAGGTGTCTATGGAAAGTGACAATATTTTATTTAAAAAATGAAAGCAATGATTCATAAATGTTGTAGATAAAATACACATGTAGCCAATTTAACTTCCTATTTTTTTTTGCCTGACAATCAATTAAGTATAATCCAGCTACTTGTTACATTGTATCTCGACATATGATTGCTACTTTTGCTGAATTTTTCTTAACTGAATAAGGCCTTTCTGACCTGCTTCGTACCCATGTTCCTGACTCACTCTGTGCTTGCCTTGAAGTTTAGAGCAAGCATCCTAAAGTGAATCCAATATCTGAACATTTTAGCTGATCTTTGGATTTTCCTGGTCTGCTACTCCACTTGACTTTTATTTGAGTTACCTCATATACAAAGTCATTAACAGTACTCAGGAGCCACATTTGTCTCTAACTAAAGCCCCTTTTTTGCTCTAGTCTAGACTTAGACAATACACAAAGAGCTATCAACCTCTCAATATTTTATGTGTTCATTTTCACACGTTGGAATTAGTAACACTAAGTCAGCATTAGTACCCATCTCTTTCTCCTTTGTAGTAAATTAAAATTTCTACCTTTACCTTCCAGAAAACAGAATTTTGGAGTTTTGTTTCTATTTCTTTTTTTTGTTGTTGTTAGACTTATTGGGGTGACATTGGTTAGCAAGGATTACATAGGTTCCAGGTGTACAATTCTAAAGTTCATTGTCAACTTGTTGTATAGTAAGTTCACTACCCAGTGTGAGTTCTTTTTCTGTCACCACATATTTAACTCCCTCTCCCTTCTCTCCCACATCCCGCCCCCTTCTCCCATCCCCTCCCTACTTGTCCTCAAATAAACATTGAATTATTGATTGTGTCCATGGATTTTTTGTTGGTTTGCTTGTTTTTTCTTTGTTGCTTTCAGTTTTATATTGCGCATATGAGTAAAGTCATACAGTTTTTGTTTTTTTCTGTCTGGCTTATTTCGCTTAACACGATGAAATCTAGGTCCATCCATTTTGTTGTAAATGGTAGTATTTCATCTTTTCTTATAGCTGAGTAATATTCCATTGTGTATATGCACCACAGCTTCTTTATCCAGTCATCTGTCGCAGGGCACTTTGGTTGTTTCCATGTTTTGGCCACTGTGAACAGCGCTGCGATGAACATTGGGGTACCTAAGTCTTTGCAGACTAAGGTTTTTAAGTTTTTTGAGTAGATCTCCAGAAGGGGGATTGCTATGTCATATAGTAACTCCATTCCCTATTTTCTAAGAAACCTCCACACCATCTTCCACAGTAGTTGTACCAGTTTGCACTTGTACCAGCTGTATGCGAGAGTTCCTTTTTCTCCACATCCTCTCCAACACTTGTTATTCCTTGTCTTGTTGATAATAACCATTCTAACAGGTGTGAGGTGGTATCTCATTGTGGTTTTGATTTGCATTTCTCTGATAGTTAATGAGGAGAAGCATTTTTCATATGACTGGTGGTCATTTGTATTTCCTCGTGAGAGAATTTTCTGTATACTTCTGGCCACTTTTTAATTGGGTTGTTTCTTTTTCTGTTCTTAAGTCGTATTAGTTCTTCATATATTTTAGATATTAGACCCTTATTTGATGCATTGTTTGCAAATATTTTCTCCCATTCAGTTGGCTGTCTCTTTGCTGTGTTGATGGTTTCTTTTGTTGTGCAGAAGCTTTTTAGTTTGATATAGTCCCATTCATTTATGTTTGCTTTTACTTCCCTTGCCTTTGAGGTCAGGTTCATGAAGTCTTCCTTGAGTCCTAGGTCTATAAGTTTAGTAATTATGTTCTCCTCTATACAGTTTATTGTTTCTGGTCTTATATGAAGGTCTCTAATCCATTTTGAATTAATTTTTGTATATGGTGAGAGTTCACAGTTCCGATTCACTCTTTTGTATGTGTTTTTCTAGCTTTCTCAGCACCACCTACTGAAGAGGCTGTCTTTTCCCCATTACAATTTTTTTGCTCCTTTATCAAAAATTATTTGTCCATAAATATGTGCATTTTTTCTGGGTTTTCAGTTCTGTTCCATTGGTTTATGTGTCTGTTTTTCTGCCAATACCAAGCTGTGTTGACTATTGATGCTTTGTAATATAAATTGAAGTCAGGGAGTGTAATAACACCAGCCTTATTCTTTTTATGTGGTATTGCTTTGGCAACTTGAGGTCTTTTATGGTTTCATATAAATCTGATAATTCTTTTATCTATTTTGTGAAAGTATGATTGTGGGATTTTGATAGGCATTGCACTAAATCTGTAGATTGCTTTGGGCAAAATGGCCATTTTAACAATGTCAAGTCTTCCTATCCATGAACAGGAAATATTTTTCCATTTCTTTGTGTCTGCTTCAATTTCTTTCAAAAGTGTCTAATAGTTTTCCGTGTATAAGTGTGCCACATGCTTTGTTAATTCCCATGTATTTCATTCTTTTTGTTGTGATAGCAAAAGGAATTGACTTTCCTCATTTCTTCTTCTGAAGATTCATTGTTTGTATATAGAAATGCTGTTTATTTTTGTACATTGATTTTGTATCCTGTGACTTTACTCTATTCATTTATTGTTTCTAATAGTTTCCTGGTAGAATCTTTGGAATTTTCTATATAAAGGATCATATCATCTGCAAATAGTGACCATTTGACCTCTTCTTTCCCAATTTGGATACCCTTTAGTCACTTCTATTGCCTGATTGCTGTGGCTAGAACTTCTAGTACTAAATTGAATGCAGTAATGACAAGGGGCATCCCTGTCTTGTTCCTTATTTTAGGGGAATAGGTTTCAGCTTTTTCCCATTCAGTATGATGTCAGCTGAGGGTTTATCATATATGGTCTTTATTATGTGGAGATACTTTCCTTTTTTTACTTTCTTTTCTTTTCTTTTCTTTCTTTCTTTTTTTTTTTTTTTCTGTATGTGGGTAGTTCCCTGGCTGGGAAACGAACCCAGGCTGCAGCATTGACAGCGCCAGCGCCGAAGCCTTAAACCACTACACCACCAGGGAACTCCAATACTTTCCTTTTATACCTATTTTATTCAGCGTTTTGATCAAAATTGGATGTTGTATTTTCTCAAATACTTTTTCTACAGCAATTGATATGACCACATGTACGTTATCTTTTATTTTGTTTCTGTGGTGTATCACATTGATTGATTTTCATATGTTGAACCATCCTTGTGTTCCTGGGATGAATCCCACTTGATCATGATGTATAATCTTTTTTATGTATTGGTGTATTCTATTTGCTAATATTTTGTTTAGGATTTTTGCATCTGCGTTCATCAGAGATATTTGTCTATAGTTTTCGCTTTTTGTATTGTCCTTACCAGGCTTTGACATTAGGTTAATGTTGGCCTCCTAGAAGGAGTTAGGAAGTATTGCTTCCTTTTCAATTTTTTGGAAGAATCTGAGAAGGATAGGCCTTAATTCTTCTTTGAATGCTTGGTAGAACTCATTGGTGAGACCATCTGGTCCAGCGCTTTTGCCTTCAGGGAGACTATGAATAGTCATTTCAATCTCTTTGCTATAGATTGGTCTATTTTGATTATTTAGTTCTTAACTCAGTCTATGTAGGCTATAAGTTTCTAGAACCTTGTCCATTTCTTCTAGGTTGGTAAATTTAGTGGCATAAAGCCCTTCATAATATTTCCTTATAATCCTTTATATTTCTGTGGTATCGGTGGTAATTTCTTCTCTTTCATTTCTAATTTTAGGTATTTGTGTCCTTTTCTTTTGCCCTTTGATTAGTCTAGCCAGGGGTTTGTCAGTTTCACTGACTTTCTCAAAGAACCAGCTCTTTGTAATATTAACTTTTTTCTATTATCCTTCTGTTCTCTAATTGGGTTAGCTCTGCATTAATTTTTATTATTTCTTTTCTTCTTCTGACTTTGGGTTTTGTCTGCTCTTCTTTTTCTAGTGTTTCAAGATAGGATGCTAAGGTGTTTATTTGTAATTTTTCTTGTTTCTTTTTTTAAAAAAATTCATTTCTATTGTTAGACTTATTGGGGTGACATCTGTTAGCAAGGATTACATAGGTTTCAGGCATACAATTCTACAGTGCATTGTCAACTTGATGTATAATAAGTTCACCACCTAATGTGACTTCTCTTTCCATCACCTTATATTTAGCTTCCCCCCCTCTTCTCCCACCAACTCCCCTTTCTCCCTTCCCTAACCCACTCATCCCCAAATAAACATTAAACTATTGATTGTGTCCATGGGTTATTTGTTTCTTCATTTCTTTTTTCTTTGCTTTCAGTTTTATATTCCGCATATGAGTGAAATCATACAGTTCTTTGTTTTTTCTGTCTGGCTTATTTCACTAAGCATGATGATCTCAGGTCCATCCATTTTGTTGCAAATGGCAATATTTCATCTTTTCTTATAGCTGAGTAATATTCCACTGTGTATATGTACCACAGCTTCTTTATCCAGTCATCTGTCGCAGGGCACTTTTGTTGTTTCCATGTTTTGGCCACTATGAACAGCGCTGCGATGAACATTGGGTAACATAAGTCTTTGCAGACAAAGGTTTTCAAGTCTTTTGGGTAGATCCCCAGAAGGGGAATTGCTGGGTCAAATGGTAGCTCCATTCCCAGTTTTCTGAGGAACCTCCACACTGCCTTCCACAGTGGTTGTACCAGTTTGCACTCCCATCAGCAGTGTACCAGTGTTCCTTTTTCTCCACATCCTCTCCAACACTTGTTATTCCTTGTCTTTTTGGTAGCAGCCATTCTAACAGGTGTGAGGTGGTATCTCATTGTGGTTTTGATTTGCATGTCCCTGAGAGCTAATGAGGATGAGCATTTTTTCTATGTCTGCTGGCCATTTGTATTTCTTCGTGGGAGAAGTGTCTGTTTAGTTCTTCTGCCCACTTTTTCTTTTCTTTTTTTTTTTTTTGACTTCTCTTTCCATCACCTTATATTTAGCTTCCTCTCCCACCCCCTCCCACCTGCTCCTCTCCCACTCCCTCCTCTTTCACCCCCTCCCCTTGCTCCCCTCCCTAACCCACTCATCCCCAAATAAACATTAAACTATTGATTGTGTCCATGGGTTATTTGTTTGTTCGTTTCTTTTTTTCTTTGCTTTCAGTTTTATATTCCGCATATGAGTGAAATCATGCAGTTCTTTGTTTTTTCTGTCTGGCTTATTTCACTTAGCATGATGATCTCCAGGTCCATCCATTTTGTCGAAAATTCTTCTGCCCACTTTTTAATTGGGTTGTTTGTTTTTTTGTTGTTAAGTCTTATTAGTTCTTTATATATTTTAGATATTAGACCCTTATCTGATGCGTTATTTGCAAATATTTTCTCCCATTCAGTTGGCTGTCTCCTGGCTTTGTTGATGGTTTCTTTTGCTGTGCAGAAACTTCTTAGTTTGATATAGCCCCATTCATTTAATTTTGCTTTTACTTCCATTGCTTTTGAGGACAGGTTCATGAAGTCCTCCTTGAGTCCTAGGTCTATAAGTTTAGTACCAATGTCGTCTTCTATACAGTTTATTGTTGCAGGTCTTATATAAAGGTTTTAATCCATTTTGAGTTAATTTTTGTATATGGAGAGTGTTCACAGATTCATTCTTTTGCATATGTTTTTCCAGTTTTCCCAGCACCACCTACTAAAGAGGCTGTCTTTTCCCCATTGTATGTTTTTTGCTCCTTTATCAAAAATTATTTGTTCATAAATTTGTGGGTGTATTTCTGGGTTTTCAGTTCTATTCCATTGGTCTATATTTCTGTTCTTCTGCCAGTACCAAGCTGTTTTGACTATTGATGCTTTGTAATATAAATAGAAGTCAGGAAGTGTAATGCCACCAGCCTTATTCTTTTTATGTGGTATTGCTTGGCAATTCGAGGTCTTTTATGGTTCCATATAAATCTAATAATTCTTTTATCTATTTCACGAAAGTATGATTGTGGGATTTCGATGGGTATTGCATTAAATCTGTAGATTGCTTTGGGCAGAATGGCCATTTTAACAATGTTAAGTCTTCCTATCCATGAACAGGGGATATTTTTCCATCTCTTAAAGTCTGTTCCAATTTCTTTCAAAAGTGTCTTATAGTTTTCTGTGTATAAGTCTGTCACATTCTTTGTTAAGTTAATTCCCAGGTATTTCATTCTTTTTGTTGTGATAGCAAAAGGAATTGACTCCATCATTTCTTCTCCTGAGGATTCATTGTTTGTATAAAGGAATGCTGTTGATTTTTGTACGTTGATTTTGTATTCTGCAACTTTACTATATTCGTTAATTGTTTCTAATGGTTTCCTGGTGGATCTTTGGAAATTTTTATATAAAGGATCATGTCATCTGCAAATAGTGACAATTTGACCTCGTTTTTTCCAGTTTGGATACGTTTTATTCCTTTCTCTTTTCTGATTGCTGTGGCTAGAACTTCCAGTACTATATTAAATAACAGTGGTGACAGGGGGCATCCCTGTCTTGTACCTGATTTTAGGGGAATAGGTTTCAGCTTTTTCCCATTCAGTATGATGTTAGCCGAGGGTTTGTCATATATGGCCTTTATTATGTTGAGATACTTTCCTTCTATAACTATTTTATTTAGTATTTTATTCATAAATGGATGTTGTACCTTGTCAAAAGCTTTTTCTGCATCAATTGAAATGACCATATGGTCTTTATCTTTGATTTTGTTTATATGGTGTATCACATTGATTGGTTTTCATTTTTTTTTTTTTTTTTTTAGAGAAAAAAGGTTGTAGCATCTTTATTATCCAGGTTGTATCTAATATATTCCCTGTCAAAATGTCTCAGTTTTCTTTTAGTTTTACAAATTTTTTTTAAATTCATTTTTATTGTTAGACTTATTGGGGTGACATCTGTTAGCAGGGATTACATAGGTTTCAGGCACACAGTTCTACAGTGCATTGTCAACTTGATGTATAATAAGTTCACCACCTAATGTGACTTCTCTTTCCATCACCTTATATTTAGCTTCCCCCCTCCTCTCCCAGCCCCTCCCCTTTCTCCCCTCCCTAACCCACTCGTCCCCAAATAAACATTAAACTATCGATTGTGTCCATGGGTTATTTGTTTGTTCATTTCTTTTTTTCT
>PVJL010020053.1:0-12741 GCA_004026885.1 Lyroderma lyra
GTGTGCTCTGTGTGGTGGGGTGCCAGAATCGCTCTGCTGCAGAGCGTCCATGAGCATCAAATGTTAAAAATTTTAAAATAAATAATTCTGAGGTGACACGGGGTATAACTCCCCCTTTTTTATTTTTTCTAATTGAGCCTTCAGGGAGCCATGAGCTCTTTCAACAATACCTTGTCCCTGAGGGTTATAAGGAATTCCACTTTTATGAGTAATCAGAAAATTTGTACAAAGCTTTTGAAATTCCTGACTAGTATAGCCAGAACTGGTGTCAGTTTGTAAAATTTGAGGAGCTCCCCTAGCAGACAGGCACTGTAAGCAGTGCGTTATAACATGCTTAGTGGCCTCTCCTCCAGTGTCCCTGCACGAGGGGAGTTCCTGAGGCATCTTCTTTACATTTGCATTCACTGGCCCAATGTTTTTCTCTTATATCTAAGACAAAGGCCAGGTTGTCATCCCTGCTGAGAAGCCTCAGCATGTCTTTTAGGACATTGTTCAAGTTGATGGCCCATTTGCCCACATCCAAAACAGCTTCCAGGGGGTCCTGTGACTCAGGCTTCTCCCGCTTTTGCTGTTGACTGTTCTAGGTTACTTTCAATTTTAGGTGAATCCTGTTTTGAATTTTCTTGGGCTAAAAACAACTGAAGATCATCTAAATCAGGGTCATGATATCTAGCTACTTCTTTCCCTAAGTCTTTCTCATCCTGAGGATCCAGCTCCTCGTCAGGGGCAACTTTCTCATAGAGCTGGAGCAAGGGAGCAGACGGGGAAGGGACAGTCGAAGCTGCAGGGTCGGGTTGCGATCCCAACAATTCCTCCTCTTCCTGACCCCGCATACCCTCATGTCTGGGATCCAAGCTATCTCTAATTAGAGTCCATAAAGCAAAAGTATCTGCTGGAAATTTTTCAGGTCCATGAGTTTCAAAGTAACCTTGTAATCGGACCCGCACTTTTTCCCAAATTTTTACACTTACAGTCCCCTCTTCTGGAAACCGGGGACAAATATTTTCTATAAAATCTAGAAACATTTCTAATTGGGGATTTCCTACCTTCACTCCCCTGGCCTTGAAGAGGTTCAATAGGAAATGGTTTCCTATTGAATGCTTCCTATTTCCTGCACCCATCTTTATTACTATCACTCCCGGTCTTTTCTCACTGCGTACCACTTACATACGACTTTTTCCCGCGGTGACCTTCACCTGATCCCCAGTATTCAGGTCCCTGTTTGGGCGCCAACTCTCCCGGGGTCCTGCCTTGGCATTCCAGAGAACAGTACCTGAAGTGGGGGGCGAGGTTCAAGGAAAAAAAGAAAGAAAGAGACAAAGAGGGTCCGGGAGGACTGGAAGCATTCTTAGCAACCAGCCCCCGAGATTATTTTTTTTCCCAATATATCCCCACAGCATAGTGCAGCACAGCAGAAAGAAATATGCATTATCTTCCTCAAGGACAAATCATAAACCATCCCTGACTCTGCCAGTTAACTTGAAGGTCAGAGTAAATGAGAGGGAGTCAGTTTCCCAAGGCATTTCTTCCAAGTACCCAGATAATCTTCTATCTTCACAGTTTCCCAAGGAACTGGCCATATCAACCAGATTCCTCACTGAGCAGTACACACCTTCAAGATTGCAGAAGTAAAACAAGTCATGCTTCCCCAAAGCCAGCCTGCATGGCTTCCAACAGTTTACCTGAGCTTGGCTAGCTGCAAGGAAAAGTTTACTGTGGCCCGATTCTACCTATGATATTTTACAGGTGACCACATCTTGATATTGAAGAATGTGCCTGTACATTTTCTGTATAAGAAGAGCTAACCCAAAGTTCAGGGCAACTGTGTGCCTTGGACCCTGCTACATTAATCTGGCATGCCCATACTTCTCTCTGAATAAAACATTCCAACTTGGATTTTCAGATCCCTCATGAACATTTCACATTCTGTCAATAGTCAGGGGCATTAAATAACCAGAAGAGAAGACATTACATGACTAACTGTTGCTGGATCCACAAATAAATTATAACCTTTTAATTTTGTTGATGTTCATAAAAATCTCTTCAATGCTTGGAGGTTGGAGGGCAAGATGGTGACTGGATAGGAGGTCCCTAAAGTATCCCCCAGAAAACACAATTGAACGGCCCCCAGGATACAAGAAAGTGGATTCTGAGTGACAAAAAGAGGAGCTGAGAAGTCCATGTATTGCAAGGAAACACCTGAAGGTTGGAGAGAAGGGAGCGAGTCGGAGAGAGGGGAGGAATAAAAGACAGATTGTAACAAGACCCAAACGGGAGTGACCATCCAGTAGCACTGCAGTGCTTGGGAGGGGGAGAGGACAAGATGTGACAAGAGGAAAAGCCCTAGCAAAGTGGCATAACAGTGGGAGTCGTTGGGGAGTTTTGCGGGGGAGCTGGAATTTGGAGCGGTGTATTGGGGACCGAGCTTGGAAGCCAGCCTCTGTAAATTTTGAGTGTTAGCAGGGGAGAGCAAGGACTCTGAACTGCAGAGACGACATTGTGGCTCTAGGCTCTCTTGGGAAACACAACGCAGGCACGCACGGCTCCTGCGCAGGCCTGGGGTTCCTGGTCACATCCCGCAATTCCTGGTTGCGGCCCACTCCGAGTGCTAGCCGGCTGCCAAGTGGACAGCTCACGACCCCTGCACTAGGCTGTGGCTTCCATTCCTGCCCGCTGTGAAGGTTGACCTGTTGCTGGCACTGCTCTTGAGACTCCTGCATGGGGCTACACTTGCCATGTCACCCGCTACAGACACAAGCTGGCTCCCTTTCTACGTCGGTGTCCAAACACCATGTTCGGTCTTGTTTGCATGACTGCTCGCATGCCCCTGGCTCATAAAATTAGTTTCAGTTGACAGACTCTGCTCCAACACTTGGTAGCTGGAGCAGGCCTGGAAAGAAAGGCGGTTTTTATAGCATTCGCCCAAGCCAGCAGGAGCAGCCTTGGCCCGCATCACCCAGCTTACTCAGCATAGGGCAGAAGGAGGAGTTGTGGCAGTGTGCCTTTTCTTGGCATCTTACTTTTCCTACAGCCTCCCCAACCAACAAAATGCAGGAAATGAAGGGACCATGATAGATGCACACTGACTCCAAATGTAGCAGGAGACCAGAAATAAGAAATAGACAATCCATCTCTCCTAAAACTTGCCCACTGCAGTCTCACCTTTTGTGTGGCCTACACCAAGCCTCCACAAAAGTACCAATCTGGGCTTTCGTGCACTACTACTGAACATTACACACTCATGTCAATGAGGAAGAACCCAGCATACAAGATGAATTCCTTAAAACTAAAACTCCTCAAAAAGATCATGAAATTTATCAAGACAGCCTCTTAGATCGAGATGTTTCTGGCATAAGTGACATAAAACTTCAACTAGCCATTCTAAAGGCTCTGAGAAAAATGAAAACATACTGGCAGAGCACGATGACTGATTGAAAAAACATAAATAAGGAGATGAATGACATAAAGCAAAACTCCATGAACGAAAAGAAGAATTTAACAAAGAAATTCAAACCCTAAGGAAGATTGAGATAGAAATGTGAGAGATAAATAGGACAATAAAAGAAGTGAGAAACTAAATACTGCCATAGGAAACAGGGCTAACCACATGGAGGAAATAATTATTGATATTGAAAACCAAAACATGGAAACAGCTAAGAAAGAGGAAGGAAGGGAATATAGAAGTAAAAAGACTTAAAAAATTCTGCAAGAACTATCTGACTCCATGAGACAAAACAACATCAGGATAATGGAAATTGAAGAATGGGTAGAGTATTCTACAGAGAGCACACTCAAACAAATACTAGATGAGAACTGTCCAAACCTATGGAAAGACATGGAACAACAAGTAGAAAAAGAAAACAGGTCCCCTGGAAACCTGGACCCTGACAGGTCTTCTCCAAGACTCATGGTACTAAAGATGTCCAAAACTAAAGAGAAAGAGACAATACTCAAGGCAGCCAGGGAAAAAAGAACCCTAAATTTTAGAGGAACGCCCATCAGGATGGCATCCTGTTTCTCAGCAGACATGCAGCAAGCCAGAATAGGGTGGAATCTAATATACAAAAACTGAAAAGAGAGTAACTTATAGCCAAGAATAATTTATCCAGCAAAATTATTTTTCAGATATGAAGGTGTAATAAAGACCTTCACAGACACACAAAAGCTGAGAGAATTTGCCAGGACAAGGCCAGCACTCCAAGAAATACTGAAAGAGTCTCTTCGACCTGAAACAAAGCATCAGGAAAAATGGAACACAGTTGGGGCAACAGGAAAGAAACAAAAATAAAAAAATCAAAAAAGGAAATAAGTAATGGTCACAGGAAATCCTCCTATATCAATCGTCACTCTAAAAGTTTATGGACCGAACTCACCAATAAAAAGACTCACAGTGGCAGACTGTATTAAAAAACAGAATCTACCTATGTGCTGTCTCCAAGAAACCAACCTCAGCCATTAGGACAAACACAGACTCAGAGTGAAAGGATGGGAAAAAATACTTCAACAAAATGGTGACCAGAGAAAAGCAGGAGTTGCCATTTTTATACCTAATGAAATAAACGTCAGGTTAAAAGGGATAGTAAAAGATAAGGACGGACATTACATAATGATAAAAGGCACAGTACAGCAACAATAATACTTGAGACTAATTAATATATATGCTCCTAACCAGGATGCACCAAAATAGACAAAGAAACTAGTAACAGATTTGAAAGGAGAAACTGAGGAATACACAATCATTGTTGGAGACATAAACACTGCACTAACAGCCTTGGAAGGATCAACCAAACAGAAAATAAATAAGGAAACATCAGCACTGAATGACACATTAGAGCAATTGGCCATAATTGATATTGGCAGGACACTTCATCCAGCAAAAGGAGACTATTCCTTCTTTGCTAGTGCACATGGAATATTCTCAAAGATATCCCACATGCTGGGACACAAAAGGAGCCTCAGCAAATTCAAGATGATTGAAATCATACCATGAGTATCCTCAGACCACCAAGCTTTCAAATTGGAGATCAACTGTAAAAGGAAAGCAGAAAAAAACACATGTACGTGGAGATGAAGAACAGCTCATTTAAAAAGGACTGGATAAAAGAACAATAAAAGTTGAGATTAAAAAGTATATACAAATTACTGACAATGAAAATACAACATACCAGAATTATTGGGACACAGCGAAAGCAGTGATAAGAGGGAAATTTTTATCAATACTTGCCTGTCTTAAGAAACAAGAAAAATCAAAAGGAAACAACTTAACATACCATATTAAAGAACTAGAAATGGAAGAGCACTCAAATCCCAAAGTCAGCAGAAGAAAAGAAATAATAAAAATTAAAGCACAGCTATACCAATTAGAGAACCCGAGAACTATAGAAAAAAATAATATTACAAAGAGCTTGTTCTTTGAGAAAGTCAACAAAATTGACAAAATCTTGGCGAGACTAATCAAAGGATGAAAGGAAAGGACACATATATCCAAAATTAGAAAAGAAAGGGGAGAAATTACCACGGATATCACAGAAATACATAGGATTATAAGAAAATCTTATGAAGAACTTTATGCCACTGAATTTAACAACCTAGAAGAAATGGACAAATTTCTAGAACCTTATAGCTTACGTAGATTGAACCAAGAAGATCTTCATAATCTAAATAGACCAATTCATAGTGAAGAGATTAAAATGACTATCCATAATCTCCCTAAAGGCAAAAGCCATGGAGTAGATCTTTTCACCAGTGAGTTTTACCAGGTATTCAGAGAATAATAAACACCTATCCTCCTCAGACTCCTCCAAAAAATTGAGGAAGAAGCATTACTTCCTAACTCGTTCTATGAGGCAAACATTCCTCTAATACCAAAGCCAGGCAAAGACAATAAAAAGAAAGAGAACCATAGGCCAGTATCTCTGATGAACAAAGATGCACAAATTCTAAACAAAATGATAGCAAACAGAATGTAGCGATGCATCAAAAAGATCATACCCCAAGATGAAGTGGTATTCAACCCAGGAGCACAAGGATGGTTCAACATACAAAAATCAAACTATGTGAAACACCAAATAAACAAAATCAAAGATAATGGACGTATGACCATTTCCCATTGATGCCGATAAAGCATTCAACAAGATACAGCATCCATTTAAGATCAAAACACAAAATAAAATAGGTATAGAAGGAAAGCATCTCAACATCATAAAGGCCATATATGACAAGTCTTTGGCTAACAGCATACTCAGTGGGGAAAAACTGAAGCCTATTCCTTAAAATCAGGAACAGGACAGGGGATGCCCCCTGTCACCACTGTTATTGAATATAGTAATGGAAGTTCTAGCCACAGCAATCAGGCAGGACAAAGGAATCAATGGTATCCAAATTTGGAAAGAAGAGGTCAAATTGTCACTACTTGCTGATGACATGACGTTTTATATAAAAAATTCCAAAGATTCTACCAAGAAACTATTAAAAGCAATAAACAAATACAGTAAAGTCGCAGGATACAAAATAAATGAAAAAAAAATCAAACAGCATTCCCATATACAAACAACAAATCCACAGAAAAAGAAAGGAGGGAATCAATTCCCTTTGCTATCAAAACAAAATGCATGAAATACCAGAGGTTAAAGTTAATAAAGAGAGTGTCACACTTATACACAGAAAAGTATAAGACACTTTTGAAAGAAATTGAAACAGACTTTAAGAGATGGAAAAATATACCCTGTTCATGGATGGAAAATTTAACAATGTTAAAATGGACATTCTCCTAAAGCAATCTACATATTTAATGCAATACACATGAAAATCACACAATCATATTTTCGTGAAATAGATAAAATAATTAGTAAATTTATATGGAAATATAAATGACCTAGAATTGCCAAACAAATACTACATAAACGAATAAGGCTGGTGGCATTACAATCCCTGACTTCAATTGATATTACAAAGCATTAATAGTCAAAATAGCTTGGTACTGGCAGAAGAACAGAAATAAAGACCAAGGGAATAGAACTGAAAACTCAGAAATAAACCCACACATTTATGGACAGATAATTTTCGATAAAGGAGCAAAAATCATACAATGAGGAAAAGACAGCCTCTTTAGTAGGTGGTGTTGGTAAAACTGGAAAAATATATGCAAAACATGAACTTGAGCTGTGAACTCTCTCCATATACAGAAATTAACTCGAAATGGATTAAAGACTTTCACATCAGACCTGCAACAAAAAACTGTACAGAAGAAAACTTTGGTACCAAACTTATAGACCTAGGACTCCAGGAAGACTTCATGAACCTGACCTCAAAGGCAAGGAAAGTAAAAGCAAAAATGAATGAATGGGATTTTATCTAACTAAAAAGCTTCTGCACAGGAAAACGAACCATGAACAAGACAAAGAGAATGGGAGATAATATTTGCAAATAACGCATCAGATAAGGATCTAATATCTAAAACATACAAAGAACTAATAAGGCTTAATAAAAAAACGAATAACGCAATTACAAACTGGGCAGAAGAACTAAATAGGCACTTCTCCCACGGAGAAGTACAAATGGCCAGCAGACATATGAAAAAATGCACAACCTCATTAGCTATCAGGGAAATGCCAATCAAAATCACAATGTTGTATCACCTCACACCTGTTTGAATGGCTATTATCAACAAGACTAGAAATAACAAGTGCTGGAGAGTATGTGGAGAAAAAGAGACTCTGGTACACTGCTGTTGGGAATGAAAACTAGTACAGCCACTGTGAAAGGCAGTGTGGAGTTTCCTCAGAAAACTGGGAATGGAGTTCCCCTTTGACCCAGCAATCTGTCTCCTGGGGGTCTACCCAAAAAACCTGAAAACCTTTGTCCACAAAGACTTATGTCCCCCAATGTTCATTGCAGCACTGTTCACAGTGGACATAACATGGAAACAAACAAAGTGCCCTGCGACAGAAGACTGGATAAAGAAGCTGTGGTACATATACACAATGGAATATAACTCAGCTATAAGAAAAGATGAAGTAGTGTCATTTGCAACAAAATGAATGAACCTGAAGATCATCATACTTAGTGAAATAGGTCAGACGGAATAAACAAAGAACTGTATGATTTCACTCATATGCGGAATATAAAACTGAAAGGAACAAAGAGATAAGAAATGAACAAACAAACAAACAACCCATGGACATAATCAATAGTTCAATGTTTATTTGGGATTGAGTGGGTTAGGGAGGGGAAAAAGGGGATGGGGTGTGGGAGGGTGGAGGGGAAGCTAATTATAAGGTGATGGAAAGAGAACTCACACTGGGCGGTGAACTTACAATAAGTTGACAATGCACTGTAGAATTGTATGCATGAAACCTATGTTAACCTTGCTAACAGATGCCTCCCCAATAAGTCTAACAATAAAAATGAATTTTAAAACTTTTCTCCAATGTTTTAGAAGTAAAATATCCAACGAGCTTCATTTAAGGCAGGCCTGACCAACCTGTGGCCCAGGATGGCTTTGAATGTAGCCCAATACCAATACTTAAAAGGTAACAAATTGTGTCATATTTTGTTATATCTTATGAGCTATTGTTAGTACTACTGTATTTTATGTGTTACCCAAGAGAATTCTATTTGCAATGTGACCCAGAGTAGCCAAACTGTTAGATACCACTCTCTAAAGGATTGTCCTTTAGTTAAAGTGATAATTCAAAACACTTGTTTAACTTAACACTTCTTTTCTACTCAAAGTTCTGTTAGTCCGGTGCTTTTTGTTAAATCTTGATGATTCTTTTGCTTTTTCTAAGGAAAATGCTAAAAGATGACACACCTATTTTATTGAAATTTGATTCTTCACAGTAAGAGTGCCAGGTTTTAATTCAATTTGAAATTTGAAATAAAGTCAGATGTTAAATGAAATCCAGCATAGTGATTGTTTTTTTGTGTCCCACTTGGTCTCAAGAAGGAACTGTGAATTTGGGCAGATGATAGTGATTAGACAGCAAAAGCATTGATACAAATAATCTTGGGGGTGTCAGCAGGAACCAACTTTAGCTGCGCTGAGTTAGCTACAAATTAAAGAACTCATATGGCTACTGCTCTGTCTACAGGGAGCCTGATCTCGGAAAACGAGCTTACCTGAGCTTGGCTAGTTGCAAGGAAATGTTTACTGTGGCCCGATTCTACCTGTTATTTTTTCCAGGTGACCACAACTTGATATTGAAGAATCTGCCTGTACATATTCTGTATAAGAAGAGCTAACCCAAATTTCATGGCACCTGTGTGCCTTGGACCCTGCTACATTATTCTGACATGCCCATATTTCTCTCTTTGAATAAAACTTTCCAACTTGGATTTTCAGATCCCTCATGTACTTTTCACATTCTGTCAATAGTCAGGGGCATCCAATAACCAGAAGAGAAGAGATTACATGACTAACGGTTTCTGGTTCCACAAATTAAATATAATCTTTTATTTTTGTTGATGATCATAAAATTCTCTTCAATGCTTGGAGTTTGGAGGGCAAGATGGTGACTGGATAGGAGGTCCCTAAAGTCTCTCCCAGAAAACACAATTGAAAGGCCCCCAGGATCCAAGAAAGAGGATTCTGAGTGACAAAAAGAGCAGCTGAGAAATCCATGTATTGCAAGTAAATACCTAAAGGTTAGAGAGAAGGGGGCGAGTCAGAGAGAGAGGGTAGGGATCAAAGACAGATCGTAAGAGGAACCGACGTTCCAGGAGCAGTGCAGTGAATGGGAGCGGGAGAGGACAAGAGGTGACAAGAGGAAAAACTCTAGAAAAGTGGCAGAACACTGGGAGTCAATGAGGTGTTGAGATGGAGAGCTGGATTTTGGAGCGGCGAGTTGGGGACAGAGCTTGGGAGCCAGCCTTTGTAACTTTTGAGTGTTAGCAGGGCAGAGAAAGGACTCTGATATGCAGAGAGGACACTGTGGCACTAGGCTCTCTTGGGAAACAAAACACAGGCACGCACGGTTCCTGCGCAGGCCTGGGGATCCTCATCGCAGCCCACAATTCCTGGTTGCGGCTCACTGCGGGGGCTAGCCGGCTGCCAAGCAGACAGCACACGAACCCTGCACTAGGTTGCGGCTACCTTTCCTGCCCGCTGTGAAGGTTGACCTGCTGCTGGCACTGCTCCTGTCGCTCCTGCCTGGGGCTAGAGTTGCCATACCGCCCGCTGCAGACACAAACTGGCTACCTTTCTACCGCGGAGTAAAAACAACATCGTCGGTCTTGTGTGCATGACTGCTCGCATGACCCTGGCTCCTAAAATTAGTTTCAGTCCACAGACTCTGCCCCAACTCTTGGTCGGTGGAGTAGGCCTGGAAAGAAAGGCCATTTTTATAGCATTCGCCCCAGCCAGCAAGAGCAGACTCCGTCCGCATCACCCAGCAGCCACAGCAGAGGGCAGAAGGAGGAGTTGTGCCAGTGTGCCTTTTCTTGGCATCTTACCTTTCCTACAGACTCCCCAACCAACAAAATGCAGGAAGTGAAGGGACCATGACAGATGCACACCTACTCCAAATGTAGCAGGAGACCAGAAATAAGAAATAGACAACCCCTCTCTCCTAAAACTTGCCCCCCACAGTGCCACCTTGTGTCTGGCCTACACCAAGACTCCACAAATGTACCAATGTGGGCTTTCGTGGAATACTACTGAACATAACGCACTCATGTCAATGAGGAAGAACCCAGCATACAGGATGAATTCCTTAAAAATAATACTCCTACAAAATATCGGGATATTTATCAAGACAGCCTCTTAGATCTAGAAGTTTCTGGCATAAGTGACAGAGAACTTCAAGTAGCCATTCTGAAGGCTCTGAGAGAAATGAAAACATACTGGCAGACACCATGACTGACTTAAATAACATAAATAAGGAGATGAATGACATAAATCAAAACTCCATGAACATAAGGAAGAATTTAACAAAGAAATTCAAACCCTAAAGAAGATTGAGATAGAAATGTGAGAGATATATAGGACAAAAAAAGAAGTGAGAAACTAAATACTGCCATAGGAAAGAGGGCAAACCACATGGAGGAAATAATTCCTGATATTGAAAATCAGAACATGGAAACAGCTAAGAAAGAGGAAGGAAGGGACTATAGAAGCAAAAATATTGAAAAAAATTCTGCAAGAACTATCTGACTCCACGAGACAAAACAACATCAGGTTAATAGAAATTGAAGAATGGGTAGAGCTTTCTACAGAGAGCACACTCAAACAAATACTAGATGAGAACTTTCCAAACCAATGGAAAGACAAGGAACCACAAGTAGAAAAAGAAGAGAGGTCCCCTGGAAACCTGGACCCTGACAGATCTTCTCCAAGTCACATGGTACAAAAAATATCCAATTCTGTTTCTTAGCAGAAATGCAGCAAGCCAGAAGAGAGTGAAATCCAATATACAAAAACTGAAGAGAGTTTCTTATAGCCAAGAATAATATACACAGCAAAATTATTTTTCAGATATGAAGGTGGAATAAAGCCCTTCTCAGACACACAGAAGCTGAGAGAATTTGCCAGGACAATGGTAGCACTCCAAGAAATACTGAAAGAGTCTCTTCGACATAAAACAAAACATCAGGAAAAATGGAAGAAAGTTGGCGCAACAGGAAAGAAACAAAAATGAAACAAATCAAACAAAGAAATAAGTAATGGTCACAGGAAATCCTCGTATATCAATCATCACTCTAAATGTTAACGGACCGAACTCACCTATAAAAATACAAATAGTGGCAGACTGTATTAAAAAACAGAATCTATCTATGTGCTGTCTCCAAGAAACCCACCTCAGCCATTAGGACAAACAAAGACTAACAGTGAATGGATGGGAAACAATACTTAAACCAAATGATGACCAGAGAAAAGCAGGAGTTGCCATACTTATACCTAATGAAATAAACGTCAGGTTAAAAGGGATAGTAAAAGACAAGGACAGACATTACATAATGATAAAAGGAACAATACAGCAACAATAATACTTGAGACTAATTAATATATATTCTCCTAACCAGGATGCACCAAAATAGACAAAGAAACTACTAACAGATTTGAAAGGAGAAACTGATGAATACACAATCATTGTGGGAGACATAAACACTGCACTAACAGCCATGGGCAGATCAACCAAACAGAAAATAAATAAGGAAACATCAGCACTGAATGACACATTACAGCAATTGGCCATAATTGATATTGGCAGGACACTTCTTCCAGCAAAAGGAGACTATTCCTTCTTTTCTAGTGCACATGGAATATTCTCAAAGATATCCCACATGCTAGGACACAACAGTAGCCTCAGCAAATTCAAGATGATTGAAAATATACAATGTGTATCCTCAGACCACCGTGATTTGAAATTGGATATCAACTGTAAAAGGAAAGCAGAAATAAACACATGTACATGGAGATTAAGAACAGCTCATTTAACAAAGACTGGATAAAAGAACAATGAAAGATGACATTAAAAAATATATACGGGAGTTCCCTGGTGGTGTAGTGGCTTAGGGCTTCGGCGTTGGCGCTGTCAGCGCTGCGGCCTGGGTTCGATTCCCAGTCAGGGAGCTACCCACATACCATAAAGCAAAAAAAAAAAAAAAAAAAAAAAAAAAAAAAAAAAAAAAAAAAAAAAAAAAAAAAAAAAAAAAAAAAAAAAAAAAAAAAAAAAAAAAAAAAAAAAAAAAAAAAAAAAAAAAAAAAAAAAAAAAAAAAAAAAAAAAAAAAAAAAAAAAAAA
>PVJL010020054.1:0-12748 GCA_004026885.1 Lyroderma lyra
CTTGGCTGGCAGTGACTTGGCTGTGGCTTAAAAACAGATCATTAAAAAGAAAAGATGTGTTGCCAAAGGGGAAGCGATGGTCACCTCAGGAAAAGTCGAGCTTCAGAGAAGCAAAGCTGGTCAGTGAGCAGGGCCCGCAGACACGGTGCCTTGGGGCACGCATGCCATTGTGCTGCCTGGTGCCAGCTTCCTCTACAGCACTCGGAGGGTGGCCGCCTGGTCGTCGCGTCCCCAGCGCCCAGCACGTGAGTGGCACGTCGTCGGCACTCAGTAAGTAAGGAGCACAACCCCTCTGGAGGTGTCCTTTGGTCCGTCCCCAGAGTATTTCACTGAGTTTTCCCAGGTGGCAGTGGTGACGTCTGCGTTTGCTGTCCCCGTGCTCACGCTGCTCACGTGGCTTGAGCAGGGAGGCTCCGTGGACACACCGCCCCGCGCACACGTGCAGCACGCACTGGGAAACTGGCTTCACCACCCAGACAGTAAGCGCGTCCGTCGCCCCAGGTCGCCTCGGGCCCCCCGGAGAACGTTCCCTTTGGCCCCTTCTGCCAGCCCGCGCCCGCAACCCCCGGCTGACGCTGTGCCTGTGTCCGGGCGCCCCGCTCACGGCGGGGGCGTGTGCGGCCCCTTGCCCGGCCTCCCCCCGCCCCGGCTCCTTGGGGCCGGCGTTGGCGCGCCTGCCTGCTGGGCGAGACCCATCGCGGGAGCGGACCGCCGTTTGCCCGGCCGCTCAGCTGGCGACGAGTGACGCACGGGCGGGTCGTCCACGTGCGGGCGTTTGGCCGAGCCTGTGCCTTCGCTTTGTCTCGTGGGTAAACGCCCGGGAAAGGAACGGCCGGCGGGCGTGTCGGCGCGTGTTTCGGCCCCTAGAAGCCGCCAGTGGCTTTGCCAAGGCGGCGGTGCCATCTCCATGCCCACCGGCAGCGTGTGGAGCTTCCGGTGCGGGCCCGAGACCACCAGCCCTTGGTTTCTAGAATTGTCCGCGTTTGAATGGGCGTGTAAGCCCATGCGGAGACTTGCTCGTCGCCAGAGTCACTGCGAGGCTGCTCTTTGCAGGAGGAAGGCCCGTCACTGGTTCCGCAGCTGACCCGGCCGCGCTCCCCACAAGCGCAGAGGGGTGGAGGCGCCCATGGCTCTCAGCCCCGGAAACCTCCCTGGTGAAGGGGTCGTGGCCACGAGAGCAATTTGGTAGGTTGTGGCGGCCCGCTGTAGCCCTTCCGCGGGTCCTTCGCAGTTACCTGCCTCCGCTCCGAGCCCCCAGGTGTGTGGTGTTACCCTTGTTTTGTGGGTGAAGAGCCCGATAGAGTCATTCGAATGAAGGTGTCCCAGCGTGGGGATCCCAGCTTCAAGAGCGACTAAGTGGGGTGTTCGGTTGGAGCCAGAACAGACTCTCCCGTAGCGGGGCCTCAGGTGTGAGCCCACAGGGACAGGGAACTTGAGGGGGTTAGGACTGCCCGTGCGTCCTTGAGGAGTGTCCGCGGGCACACAGAGTGTGCTCCGGACCTGGGGCCAGGAACCCGGAGTTTCCCGCTTCCTCGGGAGCCCCGTTGGGGAATGACTTCTGTGACGTTTCAGAGCAGTGTGTCATTTCACAGAACGCCTGGGACCCGGGGCCAGAAAGGCCTCACCTCCGACCTGGGGCGAGGCGGGCTCGTTCGACTGTCCCTCCATTGTGAGGACGTTACGAGCACCCAAGATGGGGCTTTGGGGTAACAGGGTCTCCTGGGTCAGGTCCCCCAGTTGCAGGCCTTGAGAAAAGGGCTGACATGCAGGCGGTTTGTAAAGAAAGTGTCCTCCGGAGGAGCCAGCCAGGGAGCAGGAGGTGTGCAGGGTTGGGAAGGGAGGGAGCCAGCAAAGGTGTCATCTCCACCATGTCCCAACGACCTGGAGGGCCATGCCCACGCTGTCCCCAAGCCCATGTCGCCCCTGCACGTGTCAGGCATGGGAGGTGATGAACCCCCTTTCCGTTTACCTAGCTTGAGCTGAGCTTGTGCTGTGTGCGGCTACCATTGTTCTAGTCGTTTAGAGACGGCAGGAGGGAGCAGGGAGCGTGCGAGGTGGCTCCGTGGTGCCACAGCACAGAGGGCGAGGGGTTGGACGATTGAGGTGCCCAGGCCTAGACGGCATGCCCGGAAGACTGTCGCAACGGGGGGCTGATTTCCTGTATTCCTGAGTCCTGGCTGGGGCTCTCTGGGAAAGACGTTGTGATCTTTGAGCCTCAGTGTCCTCGTCGGCGAGATGGAGGAAATCCCGAAACACTGGTAGTGTCCCGGGGCCAGGTGACATAAGTGCCAACGTGCCTCGGCTGCTCCGCCTGCTGTGCGCACGCGCGAGCCCTCACCAGCAGGCCACCCGTGGGCGCTGTCCCCGCGGGCCCGTTTGTGGTCTGGGCTTCTCCCGTAGAAATGGTGGAGATTGCACTTCGCACGCTGCAGTTCTGCTCACCTCCAGGTGCTGTCACCTGCAGCGTCCCCTTTCCTTCCAGCGCGTCTTCCTCTGGGCTCAGGTGGCTGCCCCGCCAGGGGAGCTGGTGTGGGTGGTGGTGGCTCTGCCTGTGGCTTCATCGGGGTGCTGCCTGGCCGGGGAGAGGCGGCAGAGCTGACGTGTGACCGCATCAGCCCCGCCGGGACGCCTTGGCCGGTGCCTCCCTCCGTGCTCCCACCTCCACCCGCACCTGCTCGCCCTCGGGGTAGCAGGGAGGGGCTCCGTAGGGCTTCCTTTTCTCAGCCCTCACACCAGCAAAGCCCCCCTCCCCCCAGCTCTCGGAAAGGCCGTTCAGCGGCAGTTGAGCTGACAACTCAGAAGAGAAGGCGTCTCAGGCAGCAGCGAACGTCCCCTGGCAGCTCCCGGGGGACCTGGGACAGGAGCGCTGTCTGTAGTGGTGACAGCACCAAATACTCTGCAGCTGTGTTGGTTAAGGAGCGGGGCTTAAACAAGCCCCCACACATCCTCCTCTTCAGGAGAATAAAACCATAAATGGCTGCACTTCCCTGGGGGCGAGTGTCGGAGTCGTCTTTGCTGCACTCCTCATGTCAGTGCCGTTGCTGTAGGCTGGGAGGCTGCTTCAGTCCCTCTCTCTCCGTGCGTGTGTGCGCGCGTGTGTGTGTGTGTGCGTGCGTGTGTACATACATACATATATAATATATATAAATATATATATAGACAGAGAGACAGACACACACACGCACACACACACACACACGCACACACACACACACGCACACACACACACACGGATGGAGAGGCATGTGCAAAGGCCCTGAGGCACAAAAGATCTTGTGTTTGATGAGTTAGAGGAGGCCTGTGTGACAAGAGCTGAGTTGGTGAGAGGGCTTATCTCAGCAGCCCTGTCACGAAGGGTCATGTGGCTCACTGATAAGACTGGCACGCCTCTGATGGGTTGGAAGTTTTTGAAAAGTGACAAGTGGGGAGTGGCACGATTCTCTTTGTATAGGTAAAAGGTGGCCCCAGTTCCTCAGAGGACACTACACAGAAGAAAGAGTGGGGGCAGAGGGACCAGATGGTGTATACTTAAGGCAGAAGTGGTAGTGTGTGCTGATGGAGTAAACGTGGGCCCTGTCAGTGCTGGGCCTCTGATGGCCCGTCTGACGTGGCCAGCTGGTCCCTCTGCTGTTCTGTTCATTGCACAGGACATGTTCCTCCCCTTTGTTCAGCACAAGGCCAAGGCTAAGGCCTCACAGGTTTGCCTGGGAAAGAGGCAACAAACCACATTGAGATGGAGACAGTTCATTGCTTGCATAGACAGTAAAGGAAGAACGACCAAAGATACCAGCTCCCTGGGTCTGTGTCTCATACCCCAAAAAGGATACCACGAAAGCCACAGGGGCCAGATGACAGTGCAACGCAGTCGTGGGACAACTCGTGCTGAGTGCAGCTGCGTGGTTTTACTGTCTCTTATACCCTGTGAGTGTGTGTGTGTGTGTGTGTGTGTGTGTGATGCCTCATACTTTTTTTTTAAATTCATTTTTATTGTTAGACTTATTGGGGTGACATCTGTTAGCCAGGATTACATAGGTTTCAGGCATACAGTTCTACAGTGCATCGTCAACTTGATGTATAATAAGTTCACCACCTCATGTGACTTCTCTTTCCATCTCCTTATATTTAGCTTCCCCCACTCCTCTCCCACCCCCTCCCCTTTCTCCCCTCCCCATCTCTCGTACTTTAACAGAACCGGAGAGGTCATGAGAAACTGTCTCCTAACAACCTCCCAGGGGAGATGGGGAGGGCAGTAGAGATGAATCTGTAATAGCTCCTTATAAGCCTCTTATCCCCTCATGTTCTAGAAGGATCCTAAGTTTTCTGCCAAGGCTCAGATTGTCTGTGGTTTGCGGCTTTGTCTGCCCGATTTAAGTGGACATGTGTAAGGTCACTAGGACACGAGGGAGGAACCCATACCCTGAGTTTCACTCGTTGCGATTGGGATCCGCAGGATAGCACACCCGTGTGCTCTAAGTGCTTTACACATACTAACTCACATGCATATGTAATCTTCAGAACAAGCCTATGAAGGAGGGAGCACAATTTTTTAAGGTTAATTTTTTAAAAAGTTTTCATTGTGAACAACACATAATACAAAAACACACCATCCTAACCATTTTTAAGTGTAGACCTCAGTAGTCTCAAGCGTGTTCACATTGTCATGCAACAGAGCTCTAGATCGTTCCCAGCTTGCAAACTGAAACTCCAGACACATTGAACACAGCTGCTCTCACCCCCTCCCCCAGCTCCTGGACAACATCTGCTTTCTGTTTCTACGTGTCTGTCTGCTTTAGACCCCTTGTGTCTGTGGGGTCACACAGTGTTGGTCCCCTTCGGGGGGCTCACGGAAATGTCGGAGATGGAATTGCAATTCAGTGGTTGCGATGAGACTGAAACGAGAAGGGGAGAAAGGGTGAGAACGCGGGGGGCTCCCACTTAGTGTGAACCTTCCTCATCCTGTGCCCGTGTTGGGGAGGAGGGAGAATCGTCCATCGGACCTGGGGGAGCCATTCTGGTCTTCACACTGAAGCAGGGGCGTGTCTGGAATTGAATCTCTTCTGCTTAATAGTTCTTCCCAATTGTTCTCCCAATGCAGTGATGTTTCAACTCTTTGTCCTACTGTATTTCCTTTTTATTTAATTTTGAATAAAGCCTCCCTGTTATAATCTGCTTTCCTTAATCACCTTAACATCTGTTCACTCTTGTCCTGGTTGAGGTCTATGTGATTTTGCTAGTTAGGTGTCCAGTTAAGGTGGACATGAGGGAGGACCCAAGATGTTTCCGGATTCTAATGGTCCCTTCAGGGAGCGTAGGCAGGTGAAAGCTGTCACGAGGGATTCAGAGCTCCAAAGAGAAGGAAGACCTTCGAGGACGAACACTTCTGATATCAGTGGGTTGTTTGTCATTCCATCATTTCTGACCACAGTCTCCTCCATCCTTATCAGGGGAGGTGGGTTTCTGTGATGGGAGATTTTGAAATTGAGAGAAAGTGTGGAATGGTTAAAATGAGAGACTTTCAGTTAACATGGACTATTCCTGAGATGTAGGCTTGACGCGCCATATTTCTGCCCCTGTGTGGGCCCCTTGCCTCTGGGAAGATTGCAGATTCTCCCATATTTCCACAGGTCTGATGAGTACTTATCTTCATGTGCCACCCTGTCAATCCTAGGGACATCAGCTAATAAATGGAGATAATACTTCCATGAATTCCCATGGTTCTATTTTAGTCACATAGCAACCCTGTGGGCAAGCTGTTTATCTAATTTTATCACATAAGAAATTGAATGCTCAGTTGATGAGACCTCTCCAAGATCACACACGTAGTGGTGGCGAATTCCAAATGGGTCCCTAGATTTCTTGATTCTTGGTCCAAAGCTTGTTTCCATTACACCATAGTGCTTTGGGGTCTGCTCACTGACAGAGCACCCCACTTCAATGTGGGGCTTAAAAGTACACGGGAACCCCATCCCCATGCCCACACAAAAATCTGCCTGAAACTAAGGGACACGTAGTATGTGGGGAGGTCACATTGACACCGTGGTGACTGAGAGACGAGATGCATGCTTGCATGAGGGTGCATTAGCCAGGTGGAAAGGTGGCAAGAACAAATGCTGGAAGCGAAGTCACCAGACCTGGATCCCAGGCATGTCTCTTCCTCGTTCCAACTGTATTTGTAAGGTAATCTCCCTGGGGCTGGCTGTCCTTGTCTGTCAATTCGGGAAGCGCCCTGCCTGTGGTACAGGCATGTGAAAGAGCTGGGTAATCTGTCAGGCTCTATACAACTCCAAAGCAGCGATGTAATTATCCCAGAGGCATTTGAACCTGAGGCCTGATAGGTAATTGCTTCTCTCCACGTGGGAAGTATGATGAGGCTCTTGCTCATTCTTTTCCCCACTGGGGAGTAGCAGTTATCTAGGGGGCATTTGGTTTGGCTTTTAATCATGCACAGGTGTTGTAAGATTCTGGCAGAATAGAGCCTCTTTAGGTGCCCCTTCACTCTCTGCATGTAGAGACAGAGATAAGATTATTTACACCCCCTTCCATTATTCACAGCCTCTTGGAATGTAGCGTTAAATAATTCAGAGACCATACAAGCTTGGGGATTGATGGTGAGGCTGATAGTTTCTGCAAATACAGCAGCAGCTGCTGCACGGGAGTCCAGATTCGGTACAAATGCGTGTGGGAGCCATTGCTGGGGACCCCGACTCTCCTCAGGACCCCGGACAGTGGCCTTCCCTGGGGTCCAGAAATGACGAGATCACAGGGGTGGGGAGCCTGGTCCCTGGGGGTGAAGTCGCCCGCCCTCCAGCCACCTTCTAAGGGAAAGCTCCTTAAAGGCTCCTCACATTAGAGCCCCCCCCCCCCCCCCCCCCGCAGCTGGCGGAGCTCCAGCCCCAGACTAGGCATTTGATGATGTTTTAATAAGTGAGTGGTCTTCGTTCCTTAGCTGCTTGTTATGGAGAAACCATAACGGATACAGAACAAGCAGAGCCCATTGGCCGGGCGGCCTCATCGGGCATGGGGAACTACAGAGGGAGGCAGAGGGGACAGCCTAAAAGGGGATGCAGAGAAGCAGAGAGCTGGGGGGAGGCGGAAGGGAGAGTTTAGGGGAGGGGGCGCATGTGGCATTTGAGGAGGAGGAGTCCTGGGAAGTGAGCGCTGGCTTGTCCGTGGTCCCGTCTGGCCTCTGACAGGCAGGCGTCATTCTCAGGCCCCACAGGACCGCGGGCAGCAGCCCGTTCCCCCCGCCCCCGACGCACCCACTTCGCTGTGGGCCTCTCCCTCCCCGCATTTGTCTCCTGGGCTCCGTGGTCCCCGCCCTGCATTCTGCTGAGATCTTCTCCTGGCCCTCCCCTTGGCTTCCAAGCTGTCCCGACTCCTCTGATGCTCAGAGCACCAGTCCTCCCTCCTGCTGGACCCCAGCTTTGCTCTTGATTTTGCAGCTGCCTGCTGCTTCTCCGTCCGTCTCCCAGCCCCATAGAATCTTCCAAGGTCAGCGTGGCTCCTTGTTTCTGGGTCCAGGGGACATCACTGGTGACCTCCAAATGGGAGATGTAGGTGAAGCCTTAGTTAACATGCTCGATTTTAAGTAATGAGGAGTTCAATAATCAGCATGCTCAGGTCACAGGTGACGGGACAGGGTTCCAGTGGGAGCTATGTCAGAACTCTTGTTCCCGGCAGCTGGGCCATGGCTCTGCTGCGTGCGTGTGTGCGTGTGCACGTGTGTGTATGTATATGTGTGCACGTGTGTGCATGTGCGCGTGCGTGTGTGCGTGCATGTGTGTGTGTGCCTGTGCATGCATGTGTGTGCGCAAGTGTGCATGTGTGCGCGCAAGTGTGCGTGTGCATGCGTGTATGTATATGTATGTGTGTGCACGTGTGCGCGTGCGTGTGCATCATGTGTGTGCGCAAGTGTGCGTGTGTGTGCATATAAGTATGTGTGTATGTGTGCGTGCGTGTGTGTGTATGCGTGTGTGTGCACGTGTGTGTGTGCATGTGTGTGTGCGTGTATGTATATGTGTGTATGTGTGTGTGCGTGCGTGTGTATGCATGTGTGTGCACGTGTGTGCGTGCCTGTGTGTGTGCGTGCATTTGTGTGTGTGCGTGCGGGTGTGCTGGGGCACGGTCATGGCCAGCCTGTGGCTTCCTGCAGTGCTGGAGTGAAAGGAATTTGAGCATCCCGGCTGAGGTGAAGGGTGGAGACACAAGGGAACAGCCTGAAGGCACAAGCCCAAGGGAATTGGACTGGACGGGAAGAAGTGGGTTCTGTCCTTAGCAGCAAGTAAGACTAAGCTGTGACTAGGTGGAAGTGGGGGGGCCCCCCCGGAGGCTCATCCGGCACAGGGAGGGGCCTTGGAGACCTGCCTGCCGCTCCCCTGGGACAGGTTGTGCAGAGGGCCTCGGGGGAGGGGCTGATCTGAGGCAGCAGGAGGGAAGCCCCCTTTCTGAGGTGGGGCGACGCGGAAGGAGCCCAAAGGGCCCGCCGTGATGAGGCGGATGGGCAGGGCGTCAGGGATGCTGGGAGAATCTCAGAGAGCAAACCTAGGACGTAGGTCTTGCTAATAACAAACTGATTTTACAGACAAGGAGACGACATCTGGTACAGGGTGACCCCTGGCCTTGTCTGAGCCTTTCTGTGGCCCCTTGCTCTGCTCAGGACACTGGTTCCCAAATGCTCCCAGGCACCGGATATAGATCATCTGCTTCCCACAACCTGGATGAGGGCTGGAACCATCTCCCTCCTGGCTCTGGGAAGTATGGCACTTTGCTTGTATAATGGGCACCTTTTTGGCCAAATTTGTGAGGGAAAAATAAGGATGCACATTAGACATGGGTAGTGCTCATTCCTTATCTATATAAATGTTTTTAATTCTTTTATTTATGCTTGTGAGTTACAAGTATAACCTTAGAAATCAGTAACGATAACCATATGCAAAATAATGCCCTAGAATACGGTCATCTTTTTTTATATAAAAAATTTATACATAAAATTTCTTGTACTTTGCATCTGTTCTTGTGTTTTGTAATTAGTTACATAAAATTTCTTGTACCATAATATGTTAAAAAATAAATGCTAAAATTCCTTTATAATACAAAAAACTAAGTACCTAAATATAAACAAATAAAAATTTGAATTAAAAAATTAGAGCTAAAGGCTTTTTCCCTGAAAGTTTGGGCCAAAAACACAGGTTCACATTGTACATGGGAGCACATTGCATGTGGCAAAAACAGGGTACGCTGCCTCTGACTGGATGCGTATCAGGTTGATGACAGTGATTGATTTCATTTTCTTTCCTGCTTTTCATTCCATAGATTCAATGGGACAGGGACTGGGTTCATTTTGCTGAGCATGAATTCTCTGTGTTTGGCCATTGTAGGTGCTCAATAAATGTGAATTGAATGGATAAATCTCATTTTATAGCGGAGGGACCTCCATTCCTGAGATGTCAATCAAATGCAAAGTTGGGGTGCAAATCCATTCCTCACTCAGAGTCCGTTCTTTAAGAGATGTAGGGATGGAGTGGCATTGCTCTTTGTAAAGCCGGAGGAAGAGGCTAAGGTTGAGAATAAAGAATGGAATTGAAATGTCCCGGGAGACCTTTGTGTGAGCACATGTCTGAGTGTCTCTGTAATAAGTTGATGCAGAGGAGCGTTTCCACCATAGTTGCAGGGCTGGTTGACAAGTGATCCCCAGGCCTGTATGCTAGAAGGAGGGACATCCACTGTTTTGAGGTGTCACAGGGATGGGTACCATCTGAGGCCTGTTGGCCTAAACTCTGGTTCTGCACAGAGACCTGAGGCTGCATGGGGCTTGCTGGTTACTGCTCACCTATGGGCGCAGGTGGAGGTGAGGGAGCTAGAACACGGGAAGTGAGGATCCAGCTCCGGTCCGACCTGCCCGTGTTCTCTGTGCCTTTGGTTGCTTCCTCAGCTCTGCCTCGGCTGTCCCTGGCTTCCATTAACGGCAGCCCTTCCCAGGCGGGCACGGTGCGTGCACTTACTGAGAACACGGTGCTGGGGCACTTGGCCCTCATGACTTTGGGCCTCGGGTTCCCCTCTGGCTCCCCTGGGGATTTGACCCTTGCTTCTGCAGCACCTGGCGTAGCCATCCACGCCCACCCGCGTGGCATCGTTCTGTGACTAGCTGCTTTGGTAGTGGCGCCTTTACGCCACACCTCAGGTCTGAGCTCAGAAGACTCGGATGCATGAGGCCTCGCCAACCAACCTGCCCAACTCTGGCCCCAGCGCAGGGCCTGGGCCAGGCACGCGGACCGTCGGAAGTCCATGCAGCCTCAAACTGAAGGTCTGGTGGTTCGCAGGAGCCAAGAAGTCACTGTGGAGTTGGGACAGGATTAGATGATCTTTTGTAGCTCTTACTACATAAATATAACACTAGAGGTTTGAATTACTTGCTTTCTGTAATTAAAAAAAAATCCTTTTAATAATGGAAGGGAACCGAATAGGTTATATGAATGTATGTAATTTTTTTCATCCAAGAACTTGTTTTCTGCCTTATTAATAGAAACTCTCCCACACATTGTAAGAAAAAACTTTTTTCCCCCTTTCCTGGGAAAGACAGTGAGGAAAGGACTTGTGCTTTATTTTTTTTCATGGGCTTGCAATAGATAATTTCTTAAGCTGTATTTGTTTCTGCATAACCTGATGCCTTCTGTCCTCCGTGGTTCTGACTTCTGAAGCTGGTTCTCTTGGCAACAGCCTATCTTTCTGTGGGAGAAAGGAGCACAGCCGTTTTGAGGGTATGCTTTGCTCTATAGATTAAAAAAAGGTAGCACCTCAGGAAACAGGAAATCGTGGGCATGCTTTGCAATAATGATTGAGACGTCTGAGTATGTAGATACATCAGTGTCTGAAACAGAATGAAACCTCTCCGAGCCTGTGACGTGAGCCCAGTGCTTCTCCCATGGTCCGAAGACCAGAAGCACATCGTTTCCTCGGGGCCTGGCGCTCCGGCCAGATGACCCTGCCCGGATGAGGGCGGGCGGGTGGGGTGTCGCTGCTGGCACGATGGAGGTGCTTGTCTTCCTTTTCCAGTCCGCTCAGGAGAATCAAAGGAGAGGCGGCAAGCTGCTGGAAGAGCTGGAACTGGCCGACCAGGCACTGCGTTCTGGTTCCGGGGGCGACAGGCCACTCCATTCACCTTACAGAACCTCAGGGCCCTCCTCTGGGCTGGGAGGGAGATGGGTTAGAATTCAAGGTCAGGAACCATTGGCTAAAGGCCAGATCCAGTCATCAGAAATGTCTATTTGACCAAAAGGGATACAAAATAATCTGCATTTAACACTTAGAGTAACATCCTAAAGAAATGAAGTGTCTGTCTTCTTGTTGATAATGGCAGCAATAGAGACGTCCTGGGCCCACGTTTCTGCACAAAGCTGGAGCTCAGCACTTCTTTCCGTGAGAGTGCTCAGTTCACCACAGTCCTCACCAGTCCCTGTCCAAAACTGAGTTTGTTTCGCTCGTTTGTTACCTGCCTAGCTCCTGCAGGCATCTGCACTTCTGACCCCTGGATTAAGTATCTGACCAGGACGCATAGGGGCGTTACTATTTCATGCTCATTTGAATATCAGTTTTAATTTAGTGGATGCAGAAATTGAAGTTCAGCAAGGTCAGTGACCATGTCCATGGTCATGAGGGTTATAAGTGGTGGAGCCAGTGATGGGATTGCGGGGCTCCCAACACCTTGTCCAACAGTCTTATATTTTCTACCTCATACACAAGACCTCATGGGTGCTGTGTGTGCGTGCACCAGGCAGTCTCATGACTGGGGACTCAGGATGAGAATCAAATGACCTTTAGGAACCCCTTGAAATGAGCCTGAGTTATCACTTAGCAAAGAAAGCATTGTAGAGATGAACTTGCTGATTCAGATCAACGTTGAACCTGAGAAAAACCCCAACCACTTTGGATATTTAGGAAAAAATAGTAATCCTTAAATTTTGAGCACTTGGCAGTTTTTGTAGTGCTTTCACTATGACTTTAAAAGTATAAAGAAGTAAGACTTAACTGAGGTGGTCAGGGTATAATGGCATTTAACAGCTCCGATTCCTGATTTTGTGAATTAGATCTAAATTTCAAGTCTGCCACTTCCCAGTAACTGTGCCTTCTTGGTCTGTAACAAAGGGATGATAAAAGCAACTCTAATCTCATGTTCACTGTGTAGTGATGCATGACAAATGTGTGTCACATGCCTTGTACAACAGATGACTGTTAGAGGCGTGACCACATGCTCAGTACTTGCTCGGTGTTGTCCAGACATTCACTCAATGGGGCATATTATCCCCATTCGCGTTTGTGGAGTTGAATCTCAGGGGCAGTAAGACGTTTATTGAAGTTACACGGCTAAGAAGTATTGGAATGCTATGTAAGTTCAAACCGGAGGATATTTTTCACTGCCTCCCACTTGTTCTGCTCCTTCCGTTACTAAATTCTTAATCAACCCAGGTCTGAGCTCCAGTTTCCCCTCTGTAAAATGCAAGGATTGGACCAGATGAACTTGTGGGCCACTCCCAACCCCGAGTTTCCCTGATTTGACTCACAAATGACAAGCAAAGGGTAGCATTCAAAAACAGAAATACTAGCCTTAACTCCATCTTACTGTACGGCTTCAACAGGATCAGATAATTAAAATAATTAGCTGCAGTATAAAGACAACAGTCCCCGCCCCCATATATTGAGTTTTCATGTTCTCTCTCTGTCTCCCTTTGAACGTTCATTCGTCCAGGACCAA
>PVJL010020055.1:0-12738 GCA_004026885.1 Lyroderma lyra
GGGGGGGTTTTTTTTTTTTTTTTTTTTTTTTTTTTTGCTTTTTGGTATGTGGGTAGCTCCCCGGCTGGGAATCGAACCCAGGCCGCAGCGATGACAGTGCCAACGCCGAAGCCTTAAGCCACTACACCATCAGGGAACTGCTCGAAAGGTGGGAATTTTTAACAAGACTTGCTCTAAATATTCCCCTTCATGGCATTCAAGAAAGGCAAGTCGAGATTTTGAGTTAACATTGAGATATTCGTCAATGCGACTCCACAGTCTGGGATAGAAACTTTTTTTTTTTGGTCGGTCCCCTGGCTGGGAATCGAACCCAGGCCGCGGCAGTGAGAGTGCCGAAGCCACGACACCACCAGGGAGCCCCTGGGATGGAAACTTTACTCGGAGCTCCTCAGGGAGTAGCAGGCTGTCCTGCTAATCGGGGGTGTCTTCTGCCTCTCAGTGTCTCCGCACAAGCTCGTCTCATTCGGGTGTGAGGGAAGGTTTCCGCGCACTGGGTCCCCTCTCCCTTTGGGTCCCTCTCCCTTTCCCTGCCCTGGACCCCAGGGGCTTCCTGCCCTAACTCCCAGCAGGGTGCCAGGTGCCTGCCCTCAGCTTCTTCACCACATTTTAAAACCAGACGCCCCGCTCCCAACACACAGATATTTTTCCGAGTTTAAAAGATAGTCATGTTTACTATTTTTGTTTTGTAACTCTGTTGGCCCAATAGGAAATAGGTCCTCAGAACTACGGTGTCCTTCCTGGACAAAAGCGAGGAATCACCAGGGGAGGGATGATGCACGGGATGCCCTTCAGCCCTGAGATGACGTTCTGCAGGAGGACTGGACATTTCCATTTGCCCTAGCCAGCCACCTGCTCCCTCACACCTGTGACCACTGACACATGTGGTGGCTAGTGACAGTAAAGGTGTGGGCTCTGGCTTTGGGGTCTGTATGCGGATGGAGTCACCCTCCTGGCCTCCGTGACACTGTGTTCCCCAACCAAACTGGCCTGGTGGAGGCGACGTGCACAATCCTGACCCAGTCTCCCAGCTCTACAGGGAGAGAGAAGACGGAAGCGTCCTTCATGGACAGATGGGTTTCTGATCAATTGGCCCCATTTTTGGAAAGGGCGCCTGGCAGAATTAGTCAAGTCTGTGGGCAGTGGAGCAGGGTAGGGCCCCCCACCTACGGCCGAGAGGGATGAGGCAGGAGTGCATGTGGCACCTCCCCTAAGCTTCCAGGCAGCTAGTTCATTTGGTTATCAAATGCCAGTGACAGAAACTGACTCTGGGTGGTAAATCATTTCTGTTACCTTCTGTGCCAGGCAGAGGAATGGCCTCCAAAGATGCTGACATCCCATCTCCGGATCCTGTGACTACCCTACCTCACATGGCACAAAGGACTTTGCAGGTGTGATTAAGCATCTTCAAGTGGGGGGATTATCCTGGATTATGCAGGCGGACCCAGTGTAATCACAAGCATCCTTCTAAGTGAAGGAATCTGAGTCAGGAGTCAGAGAAGGAGATGTGACTATGGACCAAGTGTCAGAGAAATGCAGCATGAGAAAGACTGTCAGCCAGTGCTGGCTGCAAAGATGGAAGAGGACCACGAGCCAAGGACCACGAGCCAAAGGCATCACGAGCCAAGGAACACAGAAGAATCTAGAAGCCGAGAAAGGCAAGGGCCTGGACTCTTCTCCAGAGCCTCTAGAAGGAATGTAGCCCCACTGACACCTTCATTGTAGCCCAGTGAGGCCCATTCCAGACGCCTGACTTCCAAAACCGCTAGAGAACAAATCTGTGTCATTTCAAGACACCGAATTTGTCACAATTTGTTACAGCAGCCTCAGGGGGCTAATACACTTTCCTTGGGAACTCCTAGACTTCCTTCCCAGGAAAGAGATCTTATTCCTCTTCTATGACTCAGTGGCAAAGCCTTGTCCACCGTCATTCTTAGCAAATATTTGTGGAATAAGTTGACTTGATCCTCTCCATGAAAGGTCTTGTTCAAGTCATTTCATCACTTCTATACACATTATCGCTTGGGACTTACAACCGAGTGTCCTCTTGTGTTTTCTTACAGGAACCCACCTGGCTTGGACTAGAAGTTTCTTCAGGGGAAGGGCCCTGGCTGTCCAGCTGGCACATGTGGTCAGAATAAAGGGCCACACACCGTGAGCTACACGCTCCCTCTGGGGTTATTTGGGAGCATGAAGCTAGAACCGGAGTTGCTCCCAGAGCATGGGGAAGAGAAAAAGAGAGGCAGTTCTTCCGTGGATGGTGTACAGAACCGGGGAAGGCTGGGAAGGACCTTCCCTGAACCCCCGTCTGAAGATCCTCACCTCTTTCCAAGGCCCAGCCTTCCCACCTCCGGGAAAGAATCTGACTCTATAACATATGGACCGCTGTGCATTTTTCCCAGCGGGCCACCTCTCTCCGGAGTATGGACACCCTATATCTGTTCTCTGTTCGTTGTTAAGGGGTTTTCACAGATGGTCAAAACACCTCACCCCCCAAACACCACAGAGGTCCCTCTGCTGTCAATGCCCCCAGCTGGCCCTCCTGAGACAATCTGGGGCAAGAAAGTGCGGCAGGAGAGTTTTAAACTAAAATCCGTAATTATGCACGTCCACGCTGTGCAATGGCCAGAGCCTGGAACTGTCACCTGTCCGCAGACTGACCCTTGAATGCCTCTGAGGCCAGGTCCTGATGAGAAGTGCTTCCCACATCCTGGCTGGGAGATGATGTGGGATTTTGCAGAGGTCAAGGGAAATGGAAGAGTGTAGGATGAACCCCAGCTTCCTAGTTTGGGTGATGAGAGCGTTAGCTCCGTAAGTACAAACTGAAGTCAAATTGATTCTGCATCTCCGGAGCCTGAAGCCGGCCCAGCTGGAAACACTGGGGGCGTTAGGGCCGAACAGAGGTCTTGCCCGAAACAACTGATGTTGGCAGACAGACTTACAGATGAAATTGTCCCTGGAAGAGTCTGAAACCCTGGTCAACAATGGTTAAGGAAAACGCACAGAGGTGGAAAAAAATCTAACAAAGACATGAGAAAAAGTGGTTAAGAGGGCCAGGAGAAGTAGGAAATGGTCCTTTAGGAGCGTAAGAACTTGAAAGAAGGTGTCGAGAAGGAGAGGGTCAATGGTGTCAAATGCTCCAGCAAGGTCAAGGATGATGAGACGAGGAAGAGCCCCCTGGGTCGGGCAATGCCAGGGCTCTAGCGGTCCCAGCGGGAGCAGCTCCTGTGTAGTGCGCACGCGTGCACATGCGTGTGCGTGTTGGTGGGGGCAGGGCAGAAACACACAGAGGACAGAGGAATAAACAGTAACTGAGGCCATGGAGAAAGCAGCTCTCTCCTCAAGGAGCAGGGAACTGAAGGGAGGAAAGCAAAGAGAGAGGCGCCGGGTGGAGAAGGAATCGGATGCAGAGGGGTTTGCTTTGCTTTGTAATGAAAGAAGCTTGAATGCAAGATGCAACCAGCAGGTGAGGGAGAAATGAAGGGGCCAGAGAACGAAGGACGCAGTGGACTTGGACGTGCACGTGGCCAACAGGATGATGGCCAGGACGTGACCTCAGGGCCACTATCACAGTGCCAGGACGGGCCCCTCTCCGTGGCCCCAACGTGGCTCTGCCCCGACCTCGAGTCTCACCTCGTGAAGTTTGTCTGCCTTCTGGGTCTGCTTCTTCCGACTTCTCTGTGCTGCAACTCGGTTTTTTTCTCTCCGTCGCACCCTCCTGTCATCGTCCTCAGGGCTCTGGGGGAAAACGTGAAGTCAGGAGTGACGTGGTGGCCCCTCGCCTCACCCTGACCTGCCGTCCCTCTTCGCTCCGCCTTGCTCGTCGCCCTCACCATTTTATGTGCAGTCACAGCAGCGCTGGTCGCTACATCAGTGAGTGACAGCAGCCCCTTGTTAAGGACGCACTCCCCGTGTGTTCACTGAGCCGTTAGCCCCACGGCCCGCCTCAGAAACGTGTGGTGTGGCTGCCGTTGAAAAGATGAGGAATCAGAAACTCAGAGAGGTAAGGAACTTGCTCCAGGTACCACAGCTAGTAAGTGGGTGAATGGGAAGTGGAACTCAGGTCTGTTGCACTCCAAACCAACGTTCGCAAACCCCCACCCCACAGGGCGTGTGCTTGGAAGGGCTGCGGTGTCAGTGCTGTTCGTCTGAGAATGGAAAGGGCGGAAGGCGTCTGCTATCCGGCGGCCGCCGTGCGCCGGGCCCTACGCCGCCACACACCAACAGGTCCTTCCGATACGGTGAGCAGATCGTGATTACCCTCACGAGTCCTCCAGCACACCCAACGGCCTGAGACACCCCTGACCATGCGCTCATTCGACCCACCGGTCAGAGCAAATCAGAAAGCACATTTCTGACCTATCTCAAAAGTCCTTAGCCAGATATGAAATGTAACCAAACCTAGTCAAATCCAGTTATCCTGAGACGGGCAGGCAGAAAAATGCACCTGCTCTGGGAGAAAACAAACAAACAAACAAACAAACAGTTCCCTCGGTTATAGAAAACATGGAGAGGACAGCTGCATGCGCTTCGCAGAACCCTATGAGAAGACGCCAAGGGGAGGAGGGCAGAGAATCCCACCTTGAAAGAAGTCAAAAGCCAGGAGGTTAGCAGGATACAAACCTAGAAAAGCTACTCCGTTATTCATGGTGATTGAAAGCAAACACAGATGACATAAAATAATGGATATTTTCCATTATCATTTTATCTGGTCTGATTTGGAAATAAGAGACACATACTACCTCCCCAAGTCACTGCGGTAAGAATGTTCAGCATATGCAAGAACATAAGGCTATAAAAGGAGAAGAGTAAATGACACAAGCATCCGTGGCACAAGGAACAGAAGAGCCTGGGGTCATGCATATGGGAAAAGACACAGGGTCTTTCAGAGGCGATGGGTCAACAGGGCCAGAATGCCACAGGGCGGGACATGTGGTACAGAACTAGTTTGAGAATACACAGCTCCTGGTTTGGTCTCCTGCTGTGGGTATGGCCTTGGGAACCACATTCTCTGAATTTTCAGTTTTCTCATTTATTGTCAATGTGATTCATTCATTCTTTCAGTAGTGTTAACTGATACTTGTCACGTGCCAGGCCCTGCAGGTCCAGCCCAGGAACAAACCGGTCAGTACTCTCTGCTCGGGGCTGGCATGAGTGACAATCAGATTTTATCT
Organism: Lyroderma lyra; assembly: GCA_004026885.1. NCBI lineage: Eukaryota > Metazoa > Chordata > Mammalia > Chiroptera > Megadermatidae > Lyroderma > Lyroderma lyra. The sequence goes on from PVJL010020055.1 coordinate 5,172, forward strand.
TAAAGCTCCCAGCAGGCCTTGGACACCTCTGTTGAGGTAGCTGCTCTTTTCTGTGGAGTCTCCCTGCCCCCACCGCACCCCCTCACCCCCACCATTGTGCTTGCCTCCAAATCATGCCTCTTTATTTTTCATAGTCAGAAGGACGCAGGGCCCAATGAGGCCGCCCACAGCCTGCCCTCTTGGAACCCACACTCTGAACTGGATTATCACCTATCAAATGGTCACACCTGACAACCCAGCAGGCACAGGCAGAGTTGAGATATTCATGTATAAACCATGAGTTCTCGCAGAGGTGGTGACTACTGAGCATATTCACGGTACAGGGGGGGGGGGGGGGCACGCAGGCTGGGAGAACTAAGCAAACGGCCCGAGGCCACGCAGCCTGTGCGCGGCAAAGCCGGGCCACACTGCGGTCTGTGTGACTCTGCAGCATCACCCGCTGACACTGTGTGCCAAGCCCCGAAGTGAGAAGGGCAACAGAATGACCGAAAGACCCAGTGCGACGGCAGCAGGGCGGGACGTCGCCCACAGCAGCCCCTGCAGGCAACCTCGCCTCCCGGTTGCAGAGGGCACAGTGACAGCGCAGAGGACTAGAGGCCGGCGGTGGGTATCCACGGTGCTGGGGGAGGAGCCCCCGCCCGGCAGGCCCCCACCCCGCACCCCTCGGCCGATGGGTCCCGAGTTCCCCATTCCGGCAGCAGCCGGAGGAGGTTGGAAGTGCCTGGGCTGCGTTGCCCCTTCGGGCTGAACTTCGGCTCCGATCGCCCGGGCCCTCACTTGCGGCTCCCGGGAACGGCCACGCGCGCGGGCGGCAGCGAGCGGATGGCGCGGCCCCCGGGGCAGCGCAGGTCACACGTGCCAGGGAGCGTGGGGCGTGCGCGACCCAGGGAGACATCGGCGCCCTCGGAGCTCGGGAGCCGGCTTACTATCCCGGGCGCCGCGGGTACCACGCGTGCGCCCCTGGAGCGCCCTCGCACCCCTTCGGTCCCGCACTCGGCGGTCAGCACCCCGGGACCCTAGCACCCACCTCCTCGCGCTTCCCGGCTCCCGCCCTCCCCCCGCCTCGAACCCCTGACGTCCCCCCTGAGCTTCTAACTAGTTCACTACCTGCGGAGGTGTGTGGCTCCCGGGGGCCGCGACGCTCCTCTGCGGGACGCTGCCGGCTGCCGGGCGCCCTTGCGACATGCTGGGCGCTCCTCCGGCCCGGCGCCCCCGCCCGCCGCGCAGCCTCGCGCAGGAGCGGCCGCGCGGCCCGCCGCGCCCTGCACGCGGGGCGCTGCCTACCGGCGCTGGCCCGCCACCCGCATCCCCGCGCCCGCACCTGCCGGCCGCCGGCCCCCCGCCCCGCCCCTCGGGCTTCCCGCCGTCCCGGCCCGCGCGGCCGCGGCGTGTCGTCCCGGCTGCCCCACCCCCGGTCCCGGCCCGCGGCCCGAGCCTGCCCCGCCCCCTCCTCCTCCCAGCCCGCCCCATTTCCTCCTCCCGCCGCCCCTCGGGGTCCCAGATCCCACCCCCGTCGCTGCTTCCCGCTGCCACCGCCCCCCGCCCGCGCGCTCTTCGTGGAAGTCACATGGTGGCCCCGAAACCCCGAGGGAACGCGAAGCCCCCCCGCAGGAGGCGAGGGTCAGGGAGGCGGGGCCCAGCCGGTGGGGTCCCTTGGCTGCTCTCGGGGAACTCGGGGTGAGAAACACAAGCGGGTGGTTTTGGGGTTGGTGGTTTCTTCCCGGTCCCATCGCGGCGTCTTCCTGCGCATCGGCCCCGCCCCGAGCGGGGGGTCCCAGTCTCGGGGACTTTCTCCGCGGCGATGTGTCGCCCGGGTGCCACTCTCACTCCCTCCGCAGCCCTCGGCCCCCCCGCCCCCGCCCCGCCCCGGAGTCGCAGGCCAGGGGAGGGGACAGCGGCTGTCCTGAGGCCCCCGCGCGCCCCACGGCCTTCCTGAGGGAGCACCTGCTCCTCTTCTTAGGGGTCCCGCCAGGCTATGGAAGGGGGCGAGGAGGGGGCGTCCCGAGGGTGAATTCCCTCAGCGGAGGGTGGGCAGGAGCTTATCCTGGAAAGAAGCGATAGCGGGGCTTCCCTGGGAGAGAATCTGCCACCACGGTGGGCGACACTATGACAGATGTGGACCCCGGGTCCTTTTTCGTCTTAACGTGAAAGTGGCATCATGCCTATGGGTTCAGATGAGTGACCTCGGGCCCGACCGGGGACGCGGTGGGAGTGCCCCGCGTGCCCCGCCACCTGTCGGCCTGTTACAGGACGCAGCGTCTGAGCAGCACTAAAGCGAGCGCGTGCGGTTCTGCGGTCTGCACGCACCCCGTGAGCACGGGGGAAAGGTAACCGCGAACACGAGTGGGCGTGCGGGAACCGGGACGGGGGCGGGCAGGCGTGCCTCCCAGTGCGGTCACTTAAGTTTTCAGGCTCGTGGGCAGCACTTCGGACTCCGGGTCTAGCGCACGTGGCCCTCCGGCCGGAGGTCAGACCCTTGGCAAAGCTGCAGAATGTGTCCGCGCGTACTCGGCTGCCTGACTGCTGGGCAGGAAAAGCAAGTGGAGAATCTCTGTGTGGCCAGGGGCTCCGCTAACTGAGCGGAGGGCGAGGGTGGCAGGCGGGGGAGGACAGAGGGTGGCACGACCCTTTGTAGTGACCGTGCACGCCTCACACCCTCCACCTGCACGCACAGCGGCACCATCTCTACACCTACCTGCCTAGATTTAGCTGCTCATCTCCCTTTGATTCTAGTCATCACTGGACAGAGCTCGTCGTTGCCCCCGAGCTGTTACTTTGTGTCCCACGCAGGCACACACAGTGTGCCTAGCACAGCGCTCCACGCGCAAGTGGCTCAGTGAAGTCACTGCAGTAAGTGGACCAAGAGCCCTCAATCTTGGAAACTTAGAAGGACTCTAGGAGATGGGAAGCCCTCTGGGTCAATTGGTCTATCATTTTCAGAAGTGCTTTCACTTTCTCAGAGTTTATGTTTTTGAAGGGGAAGGTTACCTTTGTGTTCTGGAGCCAAACCGCATTCCAAGTCCTTTGGGGCTGTCTCTTCCACCTCGCTCCCCAGGGAGCCTGGAACCCTGCCCCAGCACACACAAACATGTCATGGGGTATAGGCCTACGGCCTTATTTATTCAAGGGTCCCTTCAAATATGTTTAAAGGAGGAATCTTGATTAACTAGTTAGCATTTAAGGAACAGATAGATCAGTTTGACCTACCTGTCGTACATCAAAAGGAATGCCTTAAATAATTGGATATAGAAGATAAACTTAGGAAGTTAAAGCAGAATTAAATCCTTTATGACAGCTCTGAGATAAGACCATGGAGAGAATTTTCTGAGACACCAGGTGATAGCAGAAACCACACCGGAAAATTGGAAACAAATAAGAATGTTAAATTGCTTTAGATGACAGCATGACCCCAAATTAAAAACAGACGGGGGGAAAGAGTAAGTATGATAAAGGGTGAAAATCTCTCTAGTATATATTCAGCCCATGACGAGGGACAAGAAAAATATTGAGACAACCTCCCAAAGTAGACTGCCCAAGTGACATTAACTGGCATTTCCCAACGGAAGAGCAAGGAAAACACATATAGGAAAAATACATACTAAAATAAAAAAATACCCTTTAAAAATATTACATTTGCAAAATTAAAGGTTGTATCAAATGCCAGTGAGAACGTGGTAACATTGGTAATCTCATGTTTCACTGACATCCTTGCAAATTGGTACGAATCTACTGAAAAGCAATTTTATTGTAATTTTTAAGAACCATAAAGAAGAAAAGAAAAGGAGCATGCAAGAGTCCTCACTTTTGACTATGTTTTTCCTAGAAAACTTCCAGAACATTCTCCTAGGACTACCATTGAAAGATGCTAAAGGGCAAAATGACTATATGCACTAAAAGTTCATAATATTTTGAAAAGCAAAAAATTGCAAGCAACCTAAATGTTCAAATACAGGTGAATGGCTGGATAAACTATGTCCTAGTCATGTGATGGAATAGCATGCATCTTTAAAACTACAAGCATGCAGACAAATTTGCCCCATGGAAGATTTATTTAGTATGAGGTAAAGTGAGGGGGAAAAGGCAGCATACAAAGAGCACAACTATAACACGTATATAAAAACGTATGACAATGCTGCTGTACTGCACTCTTAAAAATGGTTAAGATGGTGAATTTTATGTTGTGTACTTTTTGCTACAGCAACAATGTGTATGAGAAAAAATGAGGAAAGAATACACCAAAGTCCTAGCTTTCCTGTCACAGTAGAGGGATTCTAATTGCTTTTATGTGTGTTTTTTAAACTTTTTGAAAAACGTTGTACTACATTAACATCTTAACACATTTTATATTTACAAACGATATGGCCTTCCCTGGTACTAAGTAAGTGCTTTTGTCACACCACAATGCCAACATGTCTCTGACCCTGTTTTTTCTTATTTTTCTTATTTTTTGGTAATATTTTCTGGTTCACTTTATTCTAAGTCAGAAGAAAGCAAAATGAAAAGATAAACAAGAACAGACATTTCAAATATCTCCTTTTCTCCTTCCACCTTTTCTTTTTCCTTGTGTCTTTTCCTGTGAACTGGGAAGAGAAATTACATTACATAATTTGGCAATTTCCTATTAATACTGTAATGACCCTGGATTACATCTTTGGGGACTGGGAGGAAGCAGAGGAGGTCAGTGGTCAATCCTCTGGTGATTCACTTCACAAGAATCAGAGCTTTATAATACCACTAAAGGCTAGAAAACCCTGCCACTATTTCACCATTACTCTTCTCTTTTAAGGAAACTGGCCTTCCAGTAATTGTTCTTTCACTGACCTTTCTCTGAAGGTGGTCCTGTGGACCTCTGGTGGGGCTAGAGAAAGGAAAGGTTAAGGCAGAGACCCCTAAAATTTTTTGTTTACCAAAAACTCAGTCACGTGCGAGACACTGGTCTAGGTGCTGGGATACAGCAGTGGGCAGACCAAGGACCTGCACCCCAGGGAGCCCACATACTGGGGGAGGGAGACAGACCACGGCCAGTACACAGCACTTGGACAGTGATGCATTCTGTGGAGCAATACAAAGCATTCCAACGAGAAATAGGGCGTAGTGAGGAGAGGTCGAGCGAGGAGGTGAGAGAGGGAGGCCTGAGATTGTCTGGGGGGAGCAGTCCAGACTGCAGGAACGGTCTATGCAAGACCCTCTTGGGAGCATTGCCCGACCATTCCAGAAACTGTGGGAGGCTGGAATAGAGTGACCGAGGGGTGACATCAGAAAGGCAAAGGGCCAGGCCATGTAGAGCCATCTGAACTAGGATTGACACTCGAAATGACACGGGCGGACACTGCAGAGCTCTGAGCAGACGTGTGACATGATCTGACTTACGTTTTTACAGGGTCACTTTGGGCTCCATGTTGAGAAGAAACTGAAAGGGACCAGGAAGAAACAAGAGGCGATGGCAATAACCCAGGACAGCAGGGATGATGCTGAGAGACCTGGAGGCGGAGGCAAATTTGCCGGAAGTCGATGAACGGAAGCTTTAAGGCCCCTCAGACACAGGCCATTTTTGAGGCCCTGGAAGAGGCCCTTGCAATGTGTTCACCTGGTGAAAGACCGGAATAAAATTCACAAATGTGGGCTATTCTAACCAAAATGGTTAAGACCACGGTCCCTTTTTTACCCCAACTTCCCCGTGATTCTTTCATGTCCAGTAGTGTTGAGGTGGCTGTGGGCATTTGGGGGAACTTGCAAAGGAAGGTTAACCAGATGTTTATATGTATTGGGAGGTGTGTGTGCGTGCGTGTGTGTATGTGTGTGTGTGCGTGCGTGCGTGCGTGTGTGTGCGTGTGTGTGTGTGTGCGTGCGTGCGTGCGTGTGTGTGCGTGTGTGTGTGCGTGCGTGTGTGTGTGCGTGTGCATGTGTGTGTGCGTGCACGTGTGTGTGCGCGTGCACGTGTGTGTGTGCGTGCGTGTATGCATGCGTGCGTGTGTGTGAGTGCGTGCGTGTGCGTGTGTGTGGGTGTGCGCGCGCGTGTATGTGTGCATGTGTGCGTGCGTGCGTGCGTGTGTGTGCGTGCGTGTGTGTGCATGCGTGTGTGTGTGCGTGCGTGTGTGTGCGTGTGCGTGTGTGCGCGCGCATGTATGTGTGCATGTGTGTGTGTGTGTGTGTGTGTGTGTGCGCGTGCGTGTGTGTGGCTGCAGTCACTTCTATCCAGGGTCATTTACTGCTGGTTGTAGGGCAAGATAGTCGCGCTGCCCACCATGCTAACTCGCCTGACTAGGGACTTTGTCCTGAGACACGACCGGCATCGAATCCACGAGGATGGCAGAGGAAGAGGGAGGTGTGAGATGTACGACCCTGGAGACTAATCTCTGAAAATTCTTCAGGTCATCACACTGTAGATTTGTAAGCAGAGGATTTACGTGTTGTTTCAGTCTCATCGAAACAGCATTCCCACCAGCCAGGAATGAAATTTAAAAAATCCAACTATACAATTATAAATGTATCAAAGGGATATTTTCTTTGTTAGTGGGAGTGACTATGACATTTTAGCTGCTATTTGGAAATATGTTCTGGAATATTTTCAGTAAAAGTTAGAAAGTATAGACTTGTGATCTGATCGTATATGAAACCATCCTTTGTCATCTCTAATTTTATTTATATATTAAGAAACTTGAGAGAAAAATTACGTAAAATGAATAAAAAGTAAAAAAGAGATAAAGGGAAGCAATTAAAATCAACAGAAGATTTTCTGACATCAATAAGCAAACTTAAAAACAAATTTCAAATTATACGAGAAGCAACAAGTCACTCAGAAGAAGAGGTCAATGTCCAATAAAAGCAGTGGACAGGCTCTCCTATTGCCTAATTACATGATAATGAGGAGGGTGGATCACATTAACAAAATGGAAAAACATGTACAATGCTTGCTGCTCTCATCTGCAATGTTGACGTTGATGAGAATAATACGCCACTACAATGAGGACATCGCTAATAAGTTGGTTAACAAATCGGCGAAAGGGTGTCACTGGTGGTAGGCATGCTTAAGATGAATCACGGAAAAAGAAAACATGAGCTTCCCTGAACTATTACAACTCACATATTAAAACATTTGGCGGTTTTTCCAAATCTGACAACAATTCTGAAAAATGACATGACTTTACCATTGTGAGGTTGAAATAAATCATCTCAATATTTTTAAATCCAATTTTCATCCACCACATGGAAAGACTGAATTCTCTTTCTACTGAAATTTTTCTATAGAAAAAGTATATTACAGAAGCATTGTCTCATCAAGAGAACAAAGAATATGCCTCTTACAAGTACAAGAAGAAATTATTACAGAGGTATGTCAGGGGGGTAATAAAAATGTGGTATTTTCTTGATTTTTCAGCATTTGTCAGTTTTTTAAATACGTAATTTGTTGTTCTTTTTTTTTTTTTTTTTAAATGAAAGAGTTACTTTTCTGGGGAGTTCCCTGATGGTGTAGTGGCTTAAGGCTTCGGTGCTGGCGCTGTCAGTGCTGCGGCCTGGGTTCGATTCCCAGCCAGGGAGCTACCCACATACCAAAAAAAAAAAAAAA